>KE158856.1:65061-83793 GCA_000411055.1 Leavenworthia alabamica | reverse complement strand
TAAAAATTATAAAAACTAATATAAAAAAAATATTTAATAGTATTTGTTATTATAAAAATATGAGGGATTAAAAAATAAAGATTTCAAATATCAAATATTTAATAGTATTTGATGTTTTGAAGTTGTTGTTGCAAAACAAAAAACTTTAAATTTGAATATTTGAAATTATCGTTGAAAATGCCCATATAGTAACAAACTTCAATATTTTATAAAAAAAAAACTTCAATAAAAATTAATAAATGAACTAAAATCTCAACAAATTAATCATATTTAATGGAAACGATCCCGAACTCGTAGTTTGATATTTATTTTTATGTACCTCATCAGATCACTTAAGTCTTGCACAATAATTATGTATCTTGATCTGGTTAAATAATTTAGCTGTCTAAAATGTAATTATCTTTTGTAAATAAATAAATCGAAAATTATTTATTTGTTTTACCAAAATTATCTACTTATTGATCTTATTTTCTAAATAAAAATTTATAATCTCCGAATCTGACTACACCAATCTAGCGACTATAATGAGTCAGGTTAAAATATTTATATTGACAAGATCGATCAGTACTGGAGTCTAAATCGTGAACCATAAACATAAAGGCTTATTAACATAAAAAATCTATACCATAAATTCATTACTCATAATTTTTCTTGTCAACCCATATTTTCGAAATAAATGAACAATAAAGTTATTAATATTAAAAGTATACCAAACAAAAACAATCATATATATCACATTTCTGTTACATCATTATAATATTAGTAAACTGTTCCCTAGAAGTAAAGTCCAAAAATCTTCATGATCTATAACAGTAACCAGAAGATGAAATGAGTCTTTCCACAGTTTTGAGTTTTGACCAATCCAAAAGTAGAATTGACAACTAACTCTTGTCAGTCTCTTCGTACGATTAAAATAAATTAACAAGATTCGAACATGTGACACAAACTAGTTGAAACTACAAATAAATATATTAATAACTAATATATATATATATATTTTTGAGACATTTCAGAAAAGCTAAAAGACTCAAAAGAGTTATCCTTGTGTCTCTAACTAAAATGGAAATAAAGTAAGAAACATCAATTATGTGAATAACATGGAACCCACATAACTGGTTTTAACTGTTTATACACTTCTCAACTCTCTAAATAGTAAATGCTAACTACTAAAAGCCATATCACACTTATAAAGAAAACTCTATGTTTTTGCTTCTCAATCATATGTTGGCAATATAAGCTTTAGATCAAATACTAGCCACATTCTCTCGATAGAATTATTATGATGTGATATAATTATGTGATGTGCAATGCAACACAAGTGAATTGAATCAAAAATACTAGAAGCAAGTAGACATAAAGACAATGACAAAAAGAGATAGAGGCTTTTGTATAATCAGAAGCAAGTATGAGTTTTCGGACCACCAAGTTGTCTGTGGATAGGCTTGTCTTCTTCTCTATTCCTCAAAGCTTTTTTTCCATTTTAATGGATTGATCCGTATGTTACTGTAGCTTTTGTCTAGTGTCATGACCCAACATACCTAACTAGGGACTGTTCTGTTCACTTTAACCCTAATTATCTAATTTCATCGTAGGAAATAACATCTCTTTCTATTAATGTAGCATTGGCTTTTCAATAATGTTATGTTGAAATATTCCTTAAGAAGGGATGTAATGGGACGACAAGATATACAAAAAGCAGTAATCAATGTTTACAGGAAAATGTATCAAAGATAATAGCTACCATTTTAGAGAAAAATCCAATAAGCATAATCCAAAATGAGGTATGTTTTGAGAAGAACAAAGAGACATAGGTTCAGAGTAAAGCGATGTTTAATGTCACGTCAGTTTTACTTACCAGAAATATCTTATTTGTAATAGTAAGGTATCCATAAGAAGATAATAAACAACGTGCATGGATATAGTAGGAGTATGATTAACATGTTTGCCTAACATATCTGTTATAATCACAAGTTAACCACACCTGCTTTGTGAGCTGTTCTTGTTTTTTTTCTTGGAACTGATCAGATCAATGATTCAAAGTTAACATACTTCTTCCTTTTTACGCTTCAACTTGCTATTACATTACCAAAACCATAACTCATTAAAGAATTGAGTCGCTTGTTTCAAGAGATTGTCACCATAATACACATTCAAATATGATCCCTCTGAAATCAATATGTATTATGAGCATTCAAAAGCTAACATAACTCTGTAATGAAAACACTTTAACAAATATTATAATTTCTGATTATGAATATGTTTCAAGAGATTATCATCACCATAAAAACTGCTTTATAGTTAACATAACATTTCGGATTTTGCAAGTGATTTTGGCGAGACTGAGTTGTCTTTCCGCCTCTCTCTTTTAAAAATTTAGAACGGGAAAGTCAGCCCAATGGGCTTTAATCAGTGCTCAACCCTAATTGTGAATAACCCTCTTTTCTAATAAATAAAGCCCATTTTTGTGATGTCAGTGCTTATCACAAGAGCTCTGCTACGAGTTCATCTGTCAACATTTCTTCAATCTCCTTACCTATCACTTCATCAATGTCATCTTTCAAGTTTATCCACTGTAACTCCTTCACCTTTGTATCTCTACTTGGCTTCACGTAATTTTCAGTGACGAGCTCTATCAGAGTTTCTTGTATCATGTTTATATCCCATTTTGGGCGGACCTTTGTGGGTTGTACATTCATGAGCTGTTCTAAAATTTGGAGAATCTCACTGTTGATCCTATCAAACAGTAGCTTCCTTTCTAACCGGGTTGAGGTTTTCAAACAAGGATAAGAATACTTCTTCTCAAGATCTTCAAACAAGGATGGGTCTAAAGGTGATTCAGAAGAGTGCCATGTGGCCATGAAGCTCTTGGAGTTCAAGTCATTGAACCTGGAGTTTGTTAAGACATCTGCTAAGTATAAAGACTTCCAGTCTTCTTCTGGCTCTTGGATGATCAACGTCTCATCTGTCACCTCTTCATTGCTTGGAACGAGCATGGCACCCTCGTTGTAAGTAGCAGACTCAATTCTGAGAAGCTTAAGTTGCATTCTGAGCCCTGGAAATGTAGAGAGAGTCTTTAACTCCATTTTATGAATTGATGTTTATAAACTATAGTATCAAATAATCAAAGAGACCACCAATAAGATATGACTGAGATACCTTGGAGATCAGCGCTAAGACCCTCAAAGCACAAGGGACTTGAAACTGGACTTGGTTGATCTCCTTCCTTGGCACTTTCGAGAGAGTGTAGTTGGGTGGTAAAAGAATGATTGACTTCTTCAGTTAAGCTGCCTGAGATATCCTGGAATATCATCAAAAGATTAGAGCATATTTGATAAACCTTTAAACCTGAAGCTCTGGATAACACAACTAATGATGTTTTGCAACATCATTTCTCACTTACAAGGTTATGTAAAGATGTGACTGCTGAAAAATCGGGTGGTTCCAAGGGCAAGGTAGTCTTGGCATCCTCAGAGTCTGAACCATTTTCAATGTCTGAATCTGCATGAACTGATAAGCTTCTCTGTGTTTTTAAAGCAGGAAGCTTCTCGTTGAATAACTCACTATCCATGTGGTGAACTTTACTTGAACTTGGTTTGTTGATCTTGGATGAGCTATTGTATGATAAATGAGAATTAATCCTAACTGGCATGGAGTTGTCAGAGAAGAAAATTCCCCTGTTGTAAGAAGAACTTCGCTTCATTAATCCATCTCGCGTAGTCAACTTTTTAGGAAGCACAATCGCGTAACCACAAGTTCTGTCCTGATGCCTGATTGTTCTGGATTTTGAAAGATCTTTCCTACCAGTACTTCTCCAACCATATCTACTGCTAATTCCAATGGGCTCTGGCAACTCAGGCTGCCCAACTTTAGACACAACTCTTTTACTAAGCCTCTCTTCAAAATTGATTCGATTATAACTTTCTTTTCTCACCTCTCTATCTGAAGTTGCAAGCATTTCAGCCAGTGTGTTGCTTCTTCTAATTTTTATCTCTTGCTCAGCAGACTTGTAAGATAGATTCCACCTGTCAGACAGTCTTTTCATGGCTTCCTCATTTGCAGATGATTCAGAAGACCTTAAAGGCAGAGACCGATGGTGGTTATTGCGAATAAAGTCACTTCTTGGTCTTGAAATCACTGACACTAACTTTGATTCACTTGAAGAATCACTCCCAGATGAGCTGTCATCCCTTGCATAACCTCTAAACCTGGAAATTTCAAAGTTTATGGGACTATCACTGCCACAACTTGCCCTCATTTGCCTAGATACTATTCTGGCAATAGCTTTGGAATTTTCATTAGCTTTCAAACTGCCAAATGATTTAAACTCTTGGTTGCTGGTGCATGGAAGCCTGCTATATGCACTGACTTCATCACAAGATGAGCTCTGTGATGGAAGAGGTCTACTAATAGTCTGTGGCTTCCCAAGATTAGGTTTCAGAACAACAATATCAGTCAGTTTCAAACCACTTCTCTCTTTCAGCTGTTTCTTTGATGACGAGTCGAATGTATCATTGCAACTAGTACCAGAATGGCTGAGAGTAGCACCACTACCATGCCGTTGAGGTGATATATGGCTCTTTCCTAACAACTCTCGATTCACTTTCGTAGTTTCAAATTTATCTACATGATTTGGGGTGTTGGTCAACTTAAAAGCTGTAGCTTGACAAGATTGTGGTTTGGGATCTACGCTTTGAAGAGCAGGCAAGTGTTTAGCGAATAATGAATCTGGGTGATGAAGAAAGTTCAACAAGTAATAGTCCTTGTTGGATTCCAGAGCTTCAAGAGTCTCATGGAACTCTTTAGAATAATGCAGTTTCTCATCAGTGGATAAACGCTTAGCCGCCATGAACTTGTACGCCATCTCGGCTTCAGTTAGATTAGCATCCACCCTTCTATTAATGTTCTTGTCCTTTTCAGCATCCAACACTTGAAAGACATCTTTGAAATTCTGCTTATCCGTTGAACCCCTCATTAAATCACCTCCATATGGCTTTTTCCCGCAAGCATTTTCAGATGTTATCGTTCTTGGTTGTTGTTTCTTCAAAGACTTGGCTTGCTTGTGAGGAGGCAACTCATCAAGACCCATCAATCTCGCTATAATACTCGGAGATGTCCTTTTAGTTCCATTTTGGATGGACATTTCTTATGCTAATAAACTTTTCAAAAAAACTCTCCAACTGGTTTAATGAAGCAACACTTCTACCTCCTAAAACTAAAAACAGCAGCCTTAAGTGAGTTTCTATATGCTCCTCATCGTAAAAGAGAATGCTTATACCTAAAGCGTCACAGCGGCAAGAGATTGGAATTCAGAAGGTCTGGAGACTTCTGTTTCTGATGATTGATGTATCCTTTTTGCACCTGAAATAATAATATAACTCAGTTGAGTAATGTGAAGACTTATATCAAATTTCTTCATTTTTTTTCTTCCAATGTTTTCTCGGAAGTGAAACATGGAAGAAAAGCGAACGGAAGAGAGATGGATAAACTTGCCAAGAACTGAGAGAATATTATGGAAACAAATCGGTCACCGGTGAAATTACCTTAGCGACACGAAAGAATAGATACATCTCCCGGGTAAATAATTTTTCAGGTCATCTGAGTTTTGAAGATAAGATATATCAATCATCTATATCGGGAAAATACTGGGGCAGCTGAAAATCAAAAGGACATTCTCAGAACAAAAAAAACGGTGGTGATTCTATAGACTTACATACAGCTCACGTAGATATACACTTAGAGTATACTTAGAGAGAACTGAGAAGAAGAAGCGACTACTCTGACGTGTGGGAGAGATAGAATCTGAGTACTGAGGAGAAAGAATACGGGTCATTCGTGTGATTTTGAAAGTTCAAAACTTCGAATTTTAATATATTTTAAATTAGTGTCAGGAAAAAATAATAATAAATAATATGCAAATGGTCAACGAATTCTAAAAATGCGGGAAAAACTCAATAGATAATAGAAACTGCTCCATCTCATTACAAATCCGCAATTCGATATCAGAGTTAATTAATACCCTGTGTTGTCAACAAAATTTGAACTTCTGAATAATTGCTTTATTATTATATTATATAATTATATAATATATAATGACAAAACGTCATAAATGTGACTGTCATACGAAATTATTTATTTCCACAGCATCTAAAAAACCTAAGCAAACACAAAAAGATTCATTGCGTTTGCAATTTCATAGTCAGAAAATCCAACTAGATTGTTTCCTGACCACTAGATATAAGTAACTTGTTAACATTCAAACAACAAGCAAGCCCATACCCAAACAAATCAATGGCTCTTAGACCCTAAAGAATCATATACACTAAGTGCAAAGATTTGAAAGAGTAACATGAGAACATGGCTAGTGACCTTACGCATCTTTAAATAAATAAAAACACTGCAAGAGATTCAAGATTTTCAAAGTTCAAACAACACAAGAACGATCTTGGTAACAACAATTCATGCTCAACCATCTAAACAAAAACCAACAAAACCAGATTCAAGCAAAGCATTACCATTTTCTTAAATCCATATCACCATTCGTCGTTTTTAACTCTTTGATCCAGCCATCTCTCGCTGTGCCTTCTCCGCAAATAGCTTAGTAGCAACCATATTATCCATAAAATACTCTCTATATGGATGATTCTTTGGTACAAGTCTCCTAAACTTCTCAAACTGTTTCTCTGCTTCATCTTTCTTCTTCAAAACTGTGTATATAATCCCTTGACACAAATACGGCCTGAAATCTCTTGGTTCTTCTTTCACTAGCTCTTCATAAAGCTTCAATGCTTCTTTATGCTTCCCTTCGATAACCCGGATTTGCGCAACTAGTAGCTTAAAATCCCTCAAGTCCTTAAGATTCTTCTCCTTCTTGCATCTCACCATTGCTTCCTCGATTCTCTTCTCCATAGCATTCAAATCATCACCTGATTCAGAATAAGCCATAACTAGGCCGTGATAAGCTTCAACACGAACTGGATCCTTAGCTAGAATCTCCTCAAATCCATTCTTAGCAGACTCTAAATCTCCACTGTAACTAAAGATATTAGCTTTCAATAGTGGCCATTCTTTCTCCTCTGGTTCCAATTCAATCAACCTATCAATCAATTCTATAGCTTCTATAAGCTTCTTAGATTTGATCCTTACCTCCATCAAAGATCTTAGAGTTTCAACATCATCAGGGTGAGAAGCTAGATGCTCTTCCAGTGATCTCTCTTCTTCTTCCAACGAAACGTATCCGTTCTTCTGGCTAACAGATTCCACCGATGGTGTTGCCGTTACAGGAGCTGCAATCACCGGAGAAGGTTTGAGCTGGAGATTCACTAAGAATAGAGCCGCTGCAGCGGTGAAGGTGATGCAGGTGGATTTGAGGAGACGAGAAGGTAGAGATTTCAATGGTTCTTCGGAATTTGATGAAGAAGCTTTGATAGAAGCACATTTGAAGGACGAAGTTGATCGAGGTAAGGATCTGAAAGAGAGAGACGAATGATTTTTCGGGAGAGATAAAGAGAAGTGAGTGAAAGAGATGTGATTTGGTTGATGATGAAGCTTTAGCTTCCCTAGAGACTCCATGATTGCAGAGAATAGGTAGAGAGAGAGAGGTAACCCGTAAAACCCTACAGTGAGTGAGTGAGATCGAGGAAGATGAAGAAGATCCAAAGCCTTCCGACTTCGATTGTGGTTTGAGTTACGGCACCGTTTCGTTCAAAAATTTGGGCCTTTTATAGGCCCACAACTGGAGAATTTTTTTGTTCTTTCACGTATCAAATGTTTATCAATGATGGTAGTTCAATTTTTCATTTAGTGAGGCAAAACATTATCATCAATGCTAAGGATTCTTGATTGATGTTAGAATTGTTCATTTTATTTTCAGTTTAAAGATTATGCATACCACTTTGCTTTTTGAGGTTTTGTATATGTGGAACTATTGTTGACAAGAATGACACTTTTCTTCAGAGAACTAACACTATCTGCTTATAATTTTCCATTGTTGTGTTGATTGTTGATGGCCTAAAGACACTGTTAAATGACTCTACGATCACAAGGTATTCATTTTCATTGCGAAAATCTGAAACTACATTATTCTAAGAACCAACAATAACTGTGGGATGACACCACAATGAGAATATTTCAAGACTGAGCACATAAGCTCATTCAAACATACCTTTAAGAGTAAAGAGACAGACAAAAAGAAGATAAAACGGAGCTGATTGTTGAGAAGCATCCACTAACCATTGAATGCTAAGAGAGATATCCACAAGCTTACTTGTACTCAAATGATGGCACTGGAGGCGCATCAAAACTCTCTAACACCTCTGTTTTACTTCCACTACCAGGTTGCACCTCCTCGTTTTTCTTACCAAAAAGCCCTCCAAACCATGATGATGATGATGAATCAGGGTTCTGGTTTAAACTCTCTGGTGGCATCATCTGTCCTTGATTCTGCATCTGCCTCATCTGCATTCCAGGCATTCCTTGAGGCATAGGCTCCTCTATCATAACATTTGGAGGTTGAGCCAGTAACTTGTTCAACATGATCCCAGCTCCTTCAATCATAGCAAGCAAAACCCCTCCAAAAACAGCTGCTCTTGAAGCTGCACCAAACCCTTGACGCATAGATAGAAATCCACCAGTAGCAGCACCAGCAATAATGGAGTTCCAAGGATCCTCCTTTTGTCTTAAGTACACCATAGAGCAGTCAAACGTAGAGAATAAACCTCCCCATACAGCAAAACTACCACCAACACGAGGAGCGTTCATACTCACAGCTTGTGATCCACCAACAAAACGACTACCTTTGGGAGAGTTGTATGTTCCTTTAATGAAATGAAAAGCAGATCCTCCAACAGCTCCCATACCAAAAGCACCACCGATATCATCGAGGATACGGTCAGGGCAAGGCTCTCTAGATGTCTCTGGTGTTCCCATTTTATAATATGCCTTAGGGTATTAAAAACCTGTAAGTAAGAGAATCAAATTAAAACAAAGAGGAATTATTTATTCTCGAGTCTGATAAATTAGGTTTTCTTCTAAGTCACTACGATCAGCAAATAGATCTCTGATACTGAATATATACAATAGAACGCAGACGATTAGGGTTTATCAAAGATCCGTACTTTAGGATCGATTACAAAACTTAGAAAAAAAGGTAGAAACTTTGCGTATACACACGGGAAATGAAAACACCACTGTTGTTGAAATAAGAAGAAGATCGAAGAAGCATACCGAAGACTAGGAGGAATTAATCGGCAGATGAGCGAGGAGTAGTTTGAGAGGAGGCGTGACGGTGAGCGACAGAGAAGAAGAAAGAAGAAACGGCGTTAAGGTTTTATTAGGTTTGCGTTTTTATTTTAATTTTTCCGACACTGTTGCGTTTTAGTTTATTTTTTTAATTTCCTTTTTTCGTCATCGCTCATTTTCCATTTCTTTTGAATATGGATACTTATTATTTTATTTTTATTTTATTTTAGTTTTTGACAATTTGTTTTACCAATAACATACAATATACGAATTAAAATCAGAATAGTGACATATAATAAGGTACGACATTTATGTTGACTTATGTAAAAATCTAGAGAGTAGCGACCATAGAGATATATGCTAAACCAATAAGTTTTAAGAGTATTGATCAGCTTTCATGTAATAATGCTAAGTTTCATACTTGGCAGTGGCCCTGGGCATCGGTTTATTCGGTGTAAACGGTTCAGTTTCTTCGGTTTTTCGGTTTGTTTGGTTTTCAAAAATTAGTTTCAAAGTAAAACCGGAAAAAAAATCGGTTTGTTTGATTATGTTTTAGATAAAAAAATTATTTCCGAATTCAATCCGATTAACCCAAATAAACCGAATAAATATGANATTTTTACCATTATTCGGTTAACCGAATATGAATTCAAACCGAACCGAACCGAAAACCAAACTAAAAATAAAAAAAATTCCGATCGGTTTACTCTCCTAAAACCGAACAACCCGAAATCGAAAGTTCGGTTGGTTTTTGGTAAACTGAACCGAATGACCAAGCTACTTGGCATCAAACTTAAACAGAAATAACTTATTCTAGAAATGAGAAAATAAATAATTAAAAACAATTAATGAGAATTTGATTTGAGAAAACCAACTCTTACACTTTCATAAAATTCATTCATATTCATGGATAACTCATGTCTTTCATTGCATGATTATTGATGTTGTTGGATCACAAGTTCAACATTTGAGTCCCAACAAATTAATTTTTCAGGATGAAAGAAATGGAGAAGGACAATTATCTACTAATTCCTTGAGATTATGTGAATCTATTCTACTCAATGCAATTGAATTCTCCAAAATTTAGAAAATATAAGCACTATATTATATATGAATCTTAATATTACTATTATGTAAGTACATTTTAAATAATGACTAAAACTTTGTTTAAATGACATAAAATGCCATTGAATAGTAAAACAATGATAATCATCTTACTAGTGGTACAAATTGTACAATACAATAGTCAAACAAAATTAACTAGCAAAATCTAAATGAAATAAAATCACAATACTTTATAGATATTTTACTAAAATTAAATATCACAAATAAATTAAAAAAAAAAATCATTAGTCAAGTGTTGACTAGACCACAACATGGGAAACTGCTTGCAATTGAATTCTTTCAGATTTAGTTAATTTTTTTTTTGTTTAGTCCTCCTCTAATTTTGTTAAAAAATTATGCTAATCAATTTTGGTTTATCCATAACTTCCAATTTTTGCAATAAATTTACAGAGTTAGATTTTATTTCCCAAAATGTTTAATTTTTTAAGAATGAAATCACAAAAGTTGAATTTACAATTCAACGAAATAACATTTTTGTTTTTTCATATTAAATTTTAACCATATAGAAAAATAACTTTTGAAGTTAATAGGTAAGTAAGTGATGTTTCAAACTTTGAATAATTTGAAATTGGAACCAGACAGGGCCGGGCCCCACATTTCTCTTTGCTCTGTAATTCAACGTTTCTTCTCTCTATATATACTACATAGCACAGTCCGAGCCAAATAGGTCAGATTCTCAACGGTTACTCCAGTTTTTTTCAAATTTTCTCCAATTTCAAAGTTTTAATCTCTAGATCTCGAAGATCCCTTTAACTTTTGTGTTTGATTCAGATTTGTCTTCGTAAGGGCTCCACTGCATAAGATTCTGCTGTGTTTCTGTAAGTCCTTCAATTTTCTGGGATTTTATTAGCTTTCTCAATTGATTAGGGTTTTGGGATTATATATCATCATATTCCTCACTTAATTTGGAGTTTTGATCATTTTTAAAAATTGAATTGTGTATGAATCTCAGAAATCGAAGATCAAAGTGATGTCTTATACGCCAGATGTTTCGAGGAAAAGTGGTGTAGGAGTGATCCCATCTCCAGCGCCATTTTTAACTCCTCGTCCTGAGAGAAGACGACCTGATTCATTCCCTAATCGTCTCGAAAGAGATAAAGAAGTTAATGTTCAAGTGATTCTGCGTTGCAGACCATTAACTGAAGAAGAGCAGAAACCTATTATCCCTAGAGTTATCTATTGTAATGAACAGACAAAAGAAGTTAATGTTTTTCTCAATGCTGCTAATAAACAAGTAGACCGCGTTTTCAATTTCGACAAGGTTCTTTGTCTTTCTTCCTTGATGTATTTTGTATCCAATATTGAGTTATCTCTGGTATCTGATCATGGTGTAAATGTGTTTTTTTTTATATAGGTATTTGGTCCTAAGTCACAACAGAGGACTATATATGATCAAGCTATTGCACCTATTGTTCATGAAGTCTTGGAAGGTTTTAGCTGTACTGTGTTTGCTTATGGGCAAACAGGAACTGGAAAGACTTACACAATGGAAGGTGGGATGAGGAAAAAGGTATAATTTTTTACTCTTTGTGACTGTCTCATTTTGATTTTTTCTGTTTCTGCTAGTCATCATTTGATTCAAGCTGTTTCCCTTTTAGTAATTTGGATTCATGTTTCTGTTGTAGGGAGGGGATTTACCTGCAGAGGCCGGGGTGATTCCAAGAGCTGTTAGGCATATCTTCGAGACTCTTGAGGCACAAAAAGCTGACTACAGTATGAAAGTTACATTCTTGGAGCTATACAATGAAGAAGTTACAGACTTGTTAACTCAAGATGACTCTCCAAGATCTTCTGATGATAAGCAGAAGAAGCCTATTTCTTTGATGGAGGATGGCAAGGGTTGTGTGGTTTTAAGGGGTCTTGAAGAAGAAGTTGTGTACAGTGCTAACGATATATATGCTCTTCTTGAACGAGGCTCATCCAAAAGGCGCACAGCAGATACATTATTGAATAAGCGAAGCAGTCGCTCTCATTCAGTGTTTACAATCACAGTCCACATCAAGGAAGATTCTATGGGTGATGAAGAGTTACTCAAATGCGGCAAGCTCAACCTTGTGGATCTAGCAGGGTCCGAGAATATTTTACGCACTGGAGCTCGGGATGGCCGTGCAAGAGAAGCAGGAGAGATTAACAAGAGCTTGCTCACACTAGGCCGTGTGATTAATGCACTTGTGGAACATTCTTCCCATATACCTTACAGGTACTTTCCCATTAAAAGAAGTGTCTTATGTATCTATCAAATAAGCTATGTATTAGGAATAAATCTTACATTCTCCTATTAGAGGAAGAGTCTTATGTATACTACATTTAGTTTTATACCTTACAGGTACTTGCCCTGTCTTTCAATTATTATATTAGTCTGTTTGTTGACTCTTGAAGCATGATTTATGGATCTTTGTCCTTTCAGGGATAGTAAGCTGACAAGGCTTTTACGGGACTCTCTAGGAGGAAAGACAAAAACTTGCATCATTGCTACAATCTCTCCATCTGTTCAATCCTTAGAAGAAACTTTAAGTACTTTGGACTATGCCTATCGTGCCAAGAACATCAAGAACAAACCTGAGGTTTTGTTTATGCTACCATATCTCAACGTACCCTTTATTTCTATTAATATTCCTTTAATTATATCCTTCAAACCAAACCTTTCTCTGCAGGCAAACCAGAAATTATGTAAAGCTGTGTTGCTTAAAGACCTTTACTTGGAACTTGAGAGAATGAAAGAAGGTTTACACACATAGTGTTCTGCCTATATTCTCTAACTTTCTTATGTATATTGTCAAATGAGCTAATCAATTAGTTATACTTTCTGTAAAATCGATGCAGATATAAGAGCAGCAAGGGAAAGAAATGGTGTTTACATAGCACATGAACGATATGCACAAGAAGAAGCTGAAAAGAAGGTAGGTTCAAAGGACGAACCTTGAGTCTATATTCATTTCATATTTGGCTTAATGATTATCTTGTATCAGGCGAGAACCGAGAGGATAGAACAGTTGGAGAATGATTTAAATCTCAGTGAAAATGTATGTATTCCTCACCTTTTCTCTTCCAGCTGTTAAAAACTTAACCAAGTTTCTCCCTTTGGAACTTAAGTGGCTTCTCTTATGCAGGAAGTTTCCAAGTTCCGTGACCTTTACATGACTGAGAAAGAAAAGTTACTGGATGTAGAAAGCGACCTTAAGGACTGCAAGGTGATAAGAACAGTGATATACTTTAGTAGATTATTCATACTTTCAATGAGAGTTTTCTTAAATTTTTAAACATTCATAATCCAGAGAAACCTGGATGATTGTAACAAGGAGCTGCTAGATCTCAAAGAGAGTTATATCCTAGTTACCTCAGAGTTGAATGAAAGGGACATCATCATCTCTAGAATGAAAGCCTCAGGTAACAAATTTTTAGCTCATGATTTCCCTTTCTTGGGTTTGTTGCTACGCTTTTACTCATATTTTTCTTGGACAGAGACTTCTTTGATCGACTGCGCAAAGGGGCTATGTTCTGATTTGCAGTATGCATCAGATGATATAAGTTCGTTGTTCATGAGATTAGGTACTTCTTCATCCTATGTATAGGAATGAAAACAAGATCTGTCAAGTTCTAATTTTAATTGTTTCTGTAGACCAAAAGGAAAACCTGGAATCTGAGAACCAGAGCATGCTTCTGAAGTTTGGTTCACAGCTTGATCAAAACCTGAAAGATTTGCACAAAACAGTTCTAGGATCAATCTCTCACCAACAACAGCAATTAAGAACTATGGAAGAACATACCCAATCATATCTTGCTCACAAATATGATGTAAGAACAGACTATTGCCATGATATTCACTTTTTGCTTTGGACCATTTGATCACACCTGTGGCTGATTTACTTGCACAGGCAACAGGCCATCTGGAATCAATAATCTTGAAAACAGCAAATACTCATACTTCAGGAATAGCAGCCTTGAAGGAACTCTCTGACATGCTACAAACTAAAGCCTCATCTGATCTGGAGACGATGAACTCCTCTATTGTATCACAGATAGAGGCTGTTGAGAAAGTATGAACAAGATCCAGCTATGAAATACTACTTCGCTTCTTACTTTGTTTAGATAATAATTCAAGTGCCTTTCTCTTCTCAGTTTCTCACTGCATCAGCAACAGAGGCTTCTGAAGCCGCCCAGGACATCCAGAATTCACTTAATGATCAGAAGAAGCTCTTAGCTCTTGCTGCAAGGCAACAAGAGCAGGTATTGTTAAATCACTTGCAGGTTTCTTGTTTGTTTTTCTTTCTGAATAAAAATAAACTCTATTTTCAACTTATTCCAGGGCCTAATCAGAAGCATGAGATCTGCACAAGAAATTTCCAATGTGGCTTCAACTATTTTCAGTAACATCTATAACCAAGCTCATGGCATGGTTGAAGCCATTAGAGCAAGCCAAGCAGAGAAATCAAACGAGCTTGCTGCTTTTGAAATGAAGTTTAAGGTGAGCCCGGAAAAACTCTTACTTCAGTTAGATATTATGATCTGAGAGGTTCACACTGACTCATCATCTTTACCAAAAACAGGAAGAGGCTGAAAGAGAGGAGAAACAAGCATTAGATGATATCAGTCTGATATTGTCCAAGTTAACTTCAAAGAAAACTGCAATGGTGAGTCTTTAACCATTAAATACCCCATCATGCCATAATTTTTCATTAATTGAATTAAACTTAAAGCCTGATGCTTTACATGTTCCTAGGTTTCTGATGCATCATGCAAAATCCGGGAACATGACATACAGGAGGAGAAGAGATTGCAAGAACAAATGTCTGGTCTGCAGCAATTCTCAATTGGCGGAAAGGAGGAACTGTGTGACTATCTAAAGAAAACAAAGACTCACTTCATTGAAAACACAATAACTTCAGCTGAGTCTATCACAGTCATGGACAATTACCTTGAAGATTGGTACAAATCTCCCCACTTCTTTAGATTTAGCTAAATCCCCTCGCTATGTTTACATTATAATATCTTCTCATATACAACATTGTTCGAATTGCAGCTTGGAAAGAGCCAATGAGTCTAGAAAACTGTGGGAGACCACAGAAACAAACATACAGAACCTTAACAAGAAGTATCAACAAGAACTTAATCTCGAAATGGGGTAAAAGCTTTTTCCTACTATAGCCTTGCTACTTTATATATCTCTTCAACATCATTTCATTGAATAAACATTCTATATATAGGGATATGGCAAAAGAAACTGAGAAGGCTCATGATGAATTTACAACAACATTATCTTCAATGGAATCTAACTTTGTTGCTGGGACTAATGAACTTCACACAGCTGTTAACGGTAACCACACTATATCGTTGCCCCTTCCATACACAAGAACAGCTTTTGCATTTGAGGAAATAAAAACATTCCTTTCCTTGGTTTTACAGACTCATTGACGCAAGACCGTGAGAACAAAGAAATGACAGATATCATAGTCGAGACTTGCATGAAACAGGTCGCGTTACTACAAGAGAGTCATGGACAAGCTGTATCAAATGTTAGAAACAAAGCAGAACAGTCTCTCATAAAAGACTATCAGGTACTAAAAGCAGTCGTAACAAATTCTATAATATGATCTATATATGTGCAAATATATAACTGTGAAGCTTTTAATACAATGAACAGGTTGATGAGGACAAGAACAAAACGCCAAAGAAACATGAGATAAATGTGCCAAGCTTGGAGTCGATTGAGGAGATGAGGACTCCTAACATTGAAGATTACACAAGTTTGGAGAAAAGCTCAACAAAACAGGAGCAGGACGAAACTAACAACAGAACTCCATTCTTGGAAGTAAACATATGATTGATTAAACAGAGAAAAAATAAACTTTAAGCTTTGGCAGTTAAGTTAGTTAACTGGATGAGTCTAAAAGATGAAGAGAGTGTAAAGGTTGTTGTTGTGGTTATATTATACTCTAAGCTGTAGCGTTTATGAATAATCGACTCATGATCTTTATGAATTTGAATCTCTAAACTCTCTTTATTTTCTTCACTCTCTTAGAACACAAAGCAATCTTACTGTTTAGAGAATCACTGGCTCGGAATCCGTGTCTCACTCTTTGTTTCTATGTTTTTCACTTTAGGAAGCTTCGAGGCTACTACCCAAACGACTTCGTTTTGAGTAAACAGTATAACCAACTCTTATTGAACCTAAACAGCTTCAGTTCTTGGTTGATTTAATCAGCCTCCAAACCGGAACTCGATTAAATCATCAAGTTAAACGTTCACAATTCACAACCTAACAGTAACACCTCGACAAAAGGTTAAATTAGCTAATTTTCTTTGGATCAACAGTATGAAAAAGAACCCACGACTTTGCAGGAGCTTCTACAAGAAAACATGATTTTATAAAGTCAAAAATAAAGCACATATCTCTAGTTAACCACTTTTTGCTTTGACTTACTCATGCGGTCAAATAATATTTGATATCGTCACGAATTCGTCACTGATGACGGTCTCAATAATGAACTGTCTTTTGAACATTTTATGTACGTGTTTTAGTTGGTCTCATCAACTCCATGTGTTTGAACAACAAGAATTTTCTCTTCAAACATTGATGATTGTTTTTATTTATATAACTACAAGTTAATTTTACATTTAAACATCATCTATTTATTGAAATATTAAGGGTATTAAGTTCTTTGATTTTTTTCCTTTTTTTACAAGAAAATTTGAAGGCTTACCAAAAAAAGAAATTGCTTATTATAGTTTTATTCATGTTTTTCTCATTCTTGAACTACTGAATAATATATGACGGTTGTACTTTTCAATGATTAGATTTCTATTCGGTTTGAAATCCTTGATTTAAACTACTAAAATACAATTTAAACTTATATATATTATATAATATATTTATCGACGGTTAGGTATTGACATTTNAAAAAAAAAAAAACAAGTTGCTGGATTTATTATTTGTATCTACATTTGTTGACTACTACTTTTGTTAGATTCACATTTTTTGGAGTAGAAGTTTCTAAGAAGTTAGAACTAATATGTGATGTGATGCATTAGTTGAAAAGACGATAATACCCATAGCTTTTAAAACAAACGTGGTCTGAATAGCACCTAGCTGTCGGAGGGCGATATTGAAATTGTCAATTTGTCCTAAGTCAAACAATCAGTGCTCCTTGTTAGAATATTAGTTTAGACTTCTCTTGGTCAAATTATAAAAAAGTCAAACTTTAGGTGTTAGCGTTGCTCTTATAAATGTACATTACTTCTCAACCTTCATTACAAACTCTCTCATACTTCTATCCTTTTGTGTAACCTTCAAACCATATTTTCATTTGCTTTCTTACTTCTCAAAATCTTATCAAAACCAAAAAAAAAATTAGTATGAAGAGAGAAAGATCTGATTACGAAGAATCCATGATCAAGAACATAGACATTGCTAAATGTCTAATGATATTAGCACAAACCTCCATGGCCAAACAGATCGATGTAAACCAACATACCGAGAGCCAGACAAGTAACCTGTTTGAATGCAAAACATGTAACCGGAAGTTTCCTTCGTTTCAAGCTCTTGGTGGTCACCGTGCAAGTCATAAGAAACCAAAGCTCACCGTTGAGCAGAAAGATGTGAAACATCTTAGCCACAATTACAAAGCAAATCATATGCACCAATGTTCAATATGTAGTCAGAGTTTTGGGACTGGACAGGCTTTAGGTGGTCACATGAGACGACATAGGTCAAGCATGACGGCCGCGGTCCAGCCATCACTTATCACTCCGGTGATTCCTACAATGCCGGTTTTGAAACGATGTGGTAGTAGCAAGAGGGTTTTGTCTTTGGATTTGAATCTAACTCCGTTAGAGAATGATCTTGAATATATTTTTGGTAAGAATTGTGCACCAAAAATAGATATGAAGTTTGTTGTTTAGTCCCTTTTTGTTTAGGTTATTGAAATTCTTTTATATTGTAATTCTCATTCTTTTAATTCTTTAAACGTTATGTTCATTCTTGATTGTCATGTACTCACTATTGTCTAAGCTGAATTATTTTTCATTCCTGCAAGGTGTACAACATGTTCATTACTGGGCCAAAGTTTGGGCCCAACTACTTTTTCTACAAGTTTTCATTCTTCGTATTATTATGTTTTGTTAGAACCATGTGTATTTCTATACAAACGACAAAAATGAAACCATATTACATAAAACAGAAACTGTAGAGAAAAAAAGATTTCTAGCAATTTAATACTTATTATTTATACATATTTATTTATTCTAAATAAAATATTTTCACATATATCATTTTAAAAATTATAATTTTATTTAATTATATTATACAAAAAGTATATATTATTTACAATATACTATAACCACAATATAATATTTAATATCAATATATTTATA
>KE158856.1:30249-53420 GCA_000411055.1 Leavenworthia alabamica | reverse complement strand
GTAATAAAAGTTATGCACATTGGAAGCTTCGTCGACTAGTCAACCATTTAAAACTCCGAAACCGAAAGAACATATAACTTAATAAGTTAATTAACATTAGAAGAAAGATTAATAATTGTTAATACATTAGGGAACATGAATCTTCATATATCCTTGTAAATAGATAGATAAGATCATATCAATGGTGAAAGAGACAGAAGATCAATTAATGAGAGAATTTAACCTACTTGATCTATATACTTTTGCGTTACTATTTGGACCGTAGATAAATCGAACGTGTCGTGTGAGATTATCTGATTATTGTGATTAGTTGGTCATTAATTATATTAAAATGATGGTTTGTGGGATTGTGATTTGTACGAGACTATAATAATAAAGGAGTTGGAATGGAACACATGTCCACGATGACGATTCGTAGGTTTTTGTGGGTTAGTCAAAAAAGAGCATTCAAAAAATTTATGAGGTTTTTTATATTTTACACATACATATAGCCATCTGCATGGATGGCAGGATGGCTCAAATAAATAAGAAGAAAATGTTTAAAACGTTCAAGGAAGTCAATATGATTCATTTGTGTATATATTAAGCTAAGATAAATAATGGGGATAAACCAATATTTTTTTTGGTTTAAGCATTAAACCAATAATTCCTGAAGGTTACTGCTCTTTTATATGTTTGAAGCATGAGCTTCTTCGTTTAATTTTTTTCTTCTCAATAATAGTATATGATTGGCAAGTTAAAAAGAAAATTTGTGCAACAGAAGTAGTTTTATTTTTACTTACATTGGGAAAATAGTAAATTTGAAGATTAAAGCAAAATAGTACGCATATTCAAAAGAACCTAACTGATTTGACCAAAGACATCTGTCTAGTGTATATGTCAACAACACGGTCAATTACAGTAAAATTTAGAGTGTTTTCTGCCACGTTGCAAAACGTTTTTACCCTTTTTCCTCAAAAAGCTCTTCTTTTGTTTTTTTAGAACTCTGATTTTGGTAAGAATATGTAAGTTGTTATATGAATTATATGGGGAATTAGTGTGATTACATTTCATATGTAACCTCCACTTTCCAAGGAGTTTTATAGCTTTAAGCAAATATGGGTGGACGTTAAAAGAATATCGAAGATAACAATTGAATAATTGAGGTCATAGTTCATTTGTAAGTTATTAGTTATTTTCCTATTGTCTTGTTTGTATTTATAAATTATAATCAGAATTTCAATGTTAAGACAAATTAAAACTGTGGGCTCAACGTGAAAACTTGTCTCCGGAAGTCAACCTAAACAATACAATGGGATTCATTTGAGAGATGTTAATTAAAGGGTTGACGAGAATTTAAAAATCGTTAGAATATGTAATTTTTGTACACAAAATATAACTTATGTTATTATTATATTATGTGATTTTAAAGCGAACTTATGTTATTATTCTTAAAATTCGTGTAAAAAAAAAAACGTAATATGTATACACAAAAGCCTGCGTGCTTTTTAGTCCTGGACATTCGTTTTATTCGGTGTAAACAGTTTTGTTTTTTTTCGGTTTTTAAAAATTAATTCCAAAATAAAACCAAAAAAATCGATTTGTTCGGTTCGGTTTTCGATTTGTTCGGTTCAGTTTTAGATAAAAAAATTAATTTGTTAGGTTCGGTTTAACAAATGCAAAAAACATAACAAGCCTTCTGATAAAAATTAAATGGTTCTTAAAATGCAAAAGACATAATTTTTGCTGCTAATTTTTCTAATTTTTTTCCATACAGCTCAATTATCTTCATTTCTTAATCATCTCGTTTTGTGGAAAAATGTTCTTCACTTTTCTTTCTCGCTAGTTGTAGACAGCCAATGTATAAAAGATAAGGCATATATAAAAATTTTTAGGGTGAAGACATACATAGTTGAATAATTATGAAAATATTAGAGAACAAACAAATATTAAAGTTTATACACATGAAATACATTCTAACTTCCATTTTCTCTTGCAAATATACAATATACATTTGAAAGTTATGATTTTCCTCTTGAAGTTATAGACCCTAACATATATATAATATAATTAACAAACATTAAAAGTATCATAATGCCACCCTACCTAACATAAAGTCATAAACTCTACATTAATAATAAAAATAAAATCCAATATACGTACTACGGTACTAACCCTGAAATAAAATCAAAATATGATTCCTAATAGAAAAATTGAATTAATTACTATCCATCTAACTCACTAAATACAAAAAAAAAAAAAATTATAATCACAAAATAAATTTAATACTGAACAGATCCCTGAAATAGTGAAATGTGGATATCAATTTATTAGATAAAAATTTGAAATCCTTTTTTAATGACACAGAAAACTTAGCTAACCTATTTAAATAGGAAAATTCAGAAAACGGGATATTTAGATTTATGTCAACACTACATATTTTTCTTTATCATGTTGACAAAAGGAATATATACTCTACATAAAAATAAGTTACTACAAAAGTCACAAAATCCAGGATATTATAAAGTTGTTAATGCTTCAATCGTATATTTATCATGGACTTTAATCCATGTTTTAACACACAGAGACATGATATGAGCTAAATATTCTCTATAATAAAACCTTTTCTTTATCCACATTCCAAATTCTAGAACAATAAAATTTGTATAACTTCCCTTTCTCTAACCATGTCAATTAACAAAATCACCATAAATGTTTAGTAAACTTGCCTATGTAATGTAAAGTAACTATCCTTAAATAATAAAATATCACACATAAAATATGGATAATATTGGTCCAATCAGTCCACCTCACACATAACACAACTTTTATAAATTCCATTTACAGGCAGGCCCTTTAATACGATGCCGTATAAGTGCACATCTTTTCTCTTCCTCCCTCACAAGTTTTTTTCCTCTCCCTCAAATCTCTGACAACTTTATTCTCCTCAAAATTTTAAACTGGCCCTTCTCCATTTTCGTGCACAAAATCTCGTTTTGTATAACTTATATTCATGTAAGTAAAGCTTTTCCTTCAACTATGCATTTATTACTACTGCAAGTAAATCTATTACAACCTTTAGATTTGTTCCTTAACAAAGTCGTTTTCGGACAAAACTGTTTACTTCTGAACTCTCTAATGTCGTCGCTTGAATTTTCATAGCGCCTTTAAGTCTTCTTTACTTGCTCTGTTTTTTCTGCATGACAGCTCTGTTTCCTTATTTTCTCCTTTAACACCATACCACATAAATATTATTTTCTATAATAAAAATATTTTTATTCTGTACGTAGTTTAATTCAAAGATTGGTTCTTCCAATTAATATCCGTACATTGATACACTTATATTTTCGAATAATTTGCTTTCCATTTTAGCTTTTTTCTTCCTTTTATTTTGCTCTCGATAAGTAAATTTACAAAAAATAATATATTTGAATAAAACCTTAGACTCTCCTTTTTAACTTCTCTGTAAAGGCGAAGCTTAAGCCAAACGCATTTCCATCGAAAAAGGAAGAACATGGCTGCTTCCGTTTCATGACATGTGTTAAGTATTGTATTTTGCAACATGTTTTTAAATAATTCTCCTTAATTAAGACTCTGGAATCCATTATTTTTATAGTTTTTTAAATATCTGTTTCAGATTCTCCTGCAACTTGGTGTTTTTCTATTTCCCGTTGAATTTCTTAGCTACTAGTAGTATTTATTTTTTGGTTCAAACATTGTCAGCGTTCTTATTTTAGATTTTAATTTCTGTCGTTCTTGCTCCTTGATTGGACTCAAATTGCTCAATAAATAATATTTTTATTGTTTTAGTTATTAAATTTTGATTAACTTCCCTATCGCTTACGCGTACTAATATCTAGCTTGCCTCTTAATTACCAGATCCTCATCCTTTATAATCCTTGGATTTTGGGTTTTGACTTTGTATAACGACGGTGGCGCAAAAAACGGCAGAGCGTTTAATTCCAGAAAATATGGGGATGATCATGAAATCTAAGGTATGCTCTTAAACAACCCGTCGTTTTATTTCATCTTAACTACTTTTCTTTTGTGTATCATTTTGTTGAAAACGGTGGCGTTTTACAGTCTTCTTGGCCAAGAACCGTCGTGAAGAAATGGCTAAACTTACGTAGCAGCTCTTACGAGTTCAACTCTGATTACCCAGTCAAAGGTTAGAATTGACTCCTGCCGTTTTGGTTCTTTGTATCTGAACTTCGTACCGTTTTCTGATTCTTCTCTTTGACTTACATGAGGTTTTTATTTTCAAATTTTTTTTGTCTTAGGTAAAATGGAGCAGAGGAGAAAAAGCTGCTCCGACGTTGTCGTGCCGGAAAATTTTCCAGGTAAAAAAAAAATGCAAATAAAAAGCTCATGAATTTGAAGTCACGTGTCAGTTGTCCGTAAACCATTCTTGAAGTGGGACAGTCTCCGTACAGTACAAAGCTTTGTCTACATTAATCCATCTTTAACCGTAGGATTAGAATTTAGAGATCTGTGTTAAAACTTAAAACCAACGGAAGATAAAGTCAAGGGGATTTTTCTTGAAAATTGGGTTTTAAAAGTGATTAATGAGATTAGATGTTTCCACGTGTAAGTCAGAGATGAGGCTTAGATTGTAAGTTAAATTAAAAAAGTCGTAAGTTTTAGGTGTGTACTTGCTATCACAATTCACCAGTTTTTGTTTTTATACAGATATTTGTCTGATTATAAAATTATAAGTAATAAATAAGTAGGTAATTATTTGATATTTTATATGTTTTTTGGTTGAAATAGGTTGGTTGGGACAAGCAAATGGAGATTTAAAACAACCGACTGGTGAACAACATGTGACACGTGTCAATGACAACCTTGATCTCAAGTAATAATCACGATTAATCTATACTTAAATAGATATTTATAATGAGGTATGGTTATTAACTTTATAATTTTTTTTAAATGATTTTTGATTAGAATGTTCGTCGGGACATGGAACGTGGGTGGGAAGTCGCCACATGAAGGATTAGACTTAAAAGATTGGCTTAATTCTCCAGCAGATGCTGACATTTACGTGTTAGGGTATGCGTCTAATCATATTAATTTGTTTTTATTAAATTTTAATATAATGTTTATATTAATTATATCATCATTACTTTGTTTTGTTTAGGTTTCAAGAAATAGTGCCGTTAAATGCCGGTAACGTACTTGGAGCAGAGGACAATGGCCCTGCGGCTAAGTGGTTGTCTCTTATCCGAAAAGCCTTGAACGAAAACATGGCACAAAATGATGCACTTGTTAAAAATCATAGAACCTCCTTTGAACTTACGAAATCATCACAACCACCTCGTCTCAGCTTCTCAGATCTCTTGGGTGAAGATTCAATTCCATACACTTCGAACCCTCATTGCGGCTATAGTCTCGCAGCGAGTAAACAGATGGTGGGCATATTTTTATGTGTATGGGTTAGAGATGATCTCCGAAAACGTATTACAAACCTCAAGGTTTCATGTGTTGGCCGTGGTATCATGGGATACCTTGGAAATAAGGTTAGTCCAAGATTTCAATAACGCCATTTCTAAGTTGTTTTTTTTTACAATTAGATGTGAATGCTTGATAGCTAACGATGCAACCTTATATAGGGCTCCATATCGATCAGCATGTCGTTGCATGAAACGAGTCTATGCTTTGTTTGTACACATCTTACGTCTGGAGAAAAAGAAGGTGACGAAGTAAGAAGAAACTTAGATGTGACTGAAATTTTAAAGAGGACAAGATTTTCGAGGTCTTCTAAAGATTCACGACCCGAAACAATAATGGACCATGAGTAAGTATATTAAAAGATTGCAATATCAGAAGTCAACTAATAAATGAAGTTTTAGTTATTAATTAATCGTTTATCATGTGGTTGTGTTACAGTAAAATTATTTGGCTCGGAGATTTGAATTATCGGCTAAGAGCAAGTGGTGACGTGCATGAACATCTTATAAACCATGATTGGGAAGCACTTCTAGAGAAAGATCAGGTTAATAGTTACTTTTAATTTTAATTTTTTTTGGTTTATACAACAAGTATACTTATTTATGTTAAACTAAAATCACTTTTTTATTTGCAGCTAAAGTTAGAACAAAGAGCTGGTAGAGTTTTTAATGGATGGAAGGAAGGAAAGATTTATTTCGCACCAACATATAAATATCTAATAAATTCTGATGATTACGTTGTCCAGACCGAAACATCAAAACAAAAACGCAGAACACCAGCTTGGTAAGATAAATAACATATACAACGTTATATTGTGTGACGACAAAAAAAGTTGTATTGTTGTATTATGTTTCCCTAACGTTATTTTGAAAATCATTTGTTTTCAGGTGTGATCGAATATTGTGGAAAGGTGAAGGGATGAAACAAATTTGGTACGAGAGGGGAGAGTCGAGATTCTCGGACCACAGACCGGTTCAATCTCTATTTTCCGTTCATATTGATTTAACTAAGAATCACTCGAACCGGAAAACTAAACCGATCAACCAAAATCATCGTCCTAACCCGGCCTTGCCTTATACATGCCACGGGAAAGTTCAGGCTGAAGAGATATTGTTGCTCACACGTGCACCGAGTTGTATAGACACACAACCTAGACTTATATCGTCTGCTTCTTGATTCATTAGTTTTTTTCTTCTTCTTCTGTTTCTATTACGTTTTAGATGTCTTCATGTTGCCAAAGAAGAGATGACACATGGATTCCAAGGACTGGACAGTGTAGGTTTCAAATTGGCAAAATCAAGATTGTTAAATTTTTAATATTGGGTTAACTTTTTTTCTTGTTTCCCCTGTATTAGCTAAATTTTGGAAATTTTTGGTTAAGAATTGTGAAGTTTAGATGTTGATTTTGTTTATAAATCAAGTGAAAATACACTCTGTTTATAAAAGTAAAAAAAAACTAATTATATTGTTTTTTGTGTCAAACTAATTATTTCTGGTCATTACACAAACTTTATAATGGACACAAATGTGAAAGCCCAAACCAGAGCAGTTAGGACTTAGGAGCCTCATTATATGAATATAAATCTTGGTGTAGCCAATACAATGCAATGTTTATTGTGTACTACATAAATTCAATTGTTTCATTATATTTTTTTTGCATTTCTGTTTCTTTTAGACAATTATTTTCTTCTCATGATAGTTAGTATTTCAATTATACAGTTGCTCTGAAACATAATGAGCAACTGATGAAAATGGTATACATTATGACTCTTCCATGAAAACATGTGTGCTGATATATACTATTAAGTTAGACTGTTTCTACAATTTTTCTTTGTTCTTTTGGTTTACTAATAGTGATGAGTTCATGATCAATAATATCTTTTCCAATTTCGCCTAGTTCAATCTTTGATTCTGATGATTTATCATCTATTTGTGACGTTGAAGAATGTTTATAATCCTTTCCTTTTCCCCATATCACAAAGTATAATCCTGCACATATAACTATTGCACCAAAAACCCTGCCAAAGAATAAAAAATTTTCTCATTACTCTTTTTGATCAATCATATAGTATAATATAGTAGTTACTTAGTTTTTTGATGAAATATTAAATAAATAATTTTAAAAAATCTTATTGTTGATATTATTGTTTAATATCTTGCTTACCTTCCAAGGTACATTTGCTCGGCGAAGATGATGGTCGACATAATCGCTACTATGATCATACATAGAGGACTAAAAGCTGTTACAAACACTGGACCTCTTGTTTTCATGACCACTCCTCCAACGTAGTAAGCCAGTGCAGAACACACTATCCCCTGAATACAACATTTAACGTTCGTACACTTTAATTTATTAACAAACTGGCCAAAAATTTAGTACATGAGTTATTAGTTTACTAATATATATGTCTAAATCTTACACTGTAAGTGGCTGTAAGAAGTTTAGTGTCCCAACCAATAGCCCATGCACCAGGGTTTCCTTTTTCCATCACTAATGCCACGGCGGTTCCTTCTATTGTCCCCATTAAACATATCCATGCAGTGAGAGTAAGTTCAGCCGGGTAAGTTCTCAATGTGACCGCCTGAAAACATTAATGTCTTTTTTATTAAAGTGGATGAACAAGTGTATAGTTTCTATATAGAAAAATATTGTCTTACTTGGAGAATCATAAAGCATGCATAGCTAAAACAACCAATTGTGACCAATACTGCTCCTTTGATCGCACTATGAATATCAGTACCGGCTGTGTTCGGTGCAGCTTTGGTCCAAAAGAGGTCAACAATTGGACCTTTGATAAGTGTCATGATCATGGCTCCTCCAACTGTAGCCAATGTCCCAATCACCTTAGCCGCACTCCTCATGCACCGTAGCTTCACTCTTTCAAGCCCAAATATATAAGCAAGGACAAAAGTGATTGCAGGTAAAACGTTGTACATGGCAGTTGCAAATGTAGCTGTTGTGTATTTCATCCCTATATAATATAAGTTCTGATCGATCACTGGCCTAGTATAACAAATACACATAAAAAAAAATTATTAGATTTAAGTTACATAAAAAAGATGTGTGAAGAAAAGATAATTTATGAATAAAGACTAAAATATTATTATTACTCGAGTAAACCGAGGAGTGTTATCTTGAAGAATATCATCAATGTCATCTTTGGTCTCACCTTCCTGTTTTATTTACATCATAAAGAACGTCATTAGTACCATAACTTTTTCAGCCATAGCTATAAAAAATATTCTCAACCACACTTTATATCAATATTTTATAAATTTGTTAGAGAGTTACATATGAGAATCGTTGTAAAAAAAAATAACTGATATGAAAATCATCAAAACTAATGATAAGTTTTATCAGAAAATCAAAAATTGATATAACTAGTTGGCTCTATCCACTAGTGATTATGGATCTTGGGGTTAAGGTTCAGTAATTTTGGATTGTGGATTAAAATACGTATACTACACACCATCTCTCTTATCAAACTGTCTCTATAAAAAGATTAAATATTTGTGTGAAAATTATTAAAGCATATTCACTTTTTGATTAAGTAATGTATCTTTTTGTAAAGAGAAACACTAAAAATGTTAAGGCTCACATTAAGTGCATGACACTGAAAGAAAACCAAATATAAAACCGTTACAAGTGTTTTGTCTTTTAACATTTGAGTGACCTCTTTATTATCATATATTACGTCAAAAGCCTCATTCTTTATTATTGCTATTTTCAAAACGTCCAAACACCACCCACATAAATAAATAAAACAATTAATCATATACAAACACACATATATTATGATCTTTCATGTTTTTAATTAAATAATATATCCATTTCCATTATAAAAAAAATAATCCCTTTTGTAGAATATGGTCACAATTGTTCACTTTCTTATACCATAACATGGAACACACAACATCAAGAATACAACAACCATAGGCTAACATTTTGTAACACAAACTTAGTTAGTTTTCAATATATATCAAACTAGTTAAGATTTCGCTATCACGGTTTTAAAACTTGAAACGTATATGAAAAAGAGAGTAAAAATTACTTGTCGAAATAGATGGCGAAGGGAGCCATAACAATGGTAGCAACAGCATGACGATAAACCACAAGTACATAATTACTCATGCCTTTATTTAAGACAGCTTTGGAAAGAATATCCATGCCTGCAAGTCCTACTTGTAACACTACCATGGAAATGAATGGTCTTGCCTTCTCCATGCAATCTCTCTTCTTTACTTCCTCCATCCTTATAATTAACTTAATTAAGATCAAGAATCTCCCTCTCTATATCTAGTTATATTCTAAAGTAATAGCAATAGATATGTGAGGAGGATTTTATTTTAATAGAATGAGTTGTTGTATTGTGGTGAGCTCTCTTTATATAGAGCCAGAGATAAAGTATGTGATGTGAACATTTTTCTATAAGGAAACTTATACGTATGCTCATGCTAGTGTAAATAATTATGTGTAACTTTTTTGTTCTTATCTTTGTTATATTTTTGAGGCAAGTTGATAAACCCTACCCTGAAATTATGGGCAGTTACGTATTTCTTTATACGTACTATCAACTAACATCATATATTATGAAAAACACCAATTTGTAACACTCATAGAAAACGGTTTCTCACTTAATTTAACCATTATTATGTGAAGCAAAGTGCATAGTTTGAAGATAAATATTTGTTGTCAACTTATAATTGAAGAAAATTTTGTAAACAATATTATAACACTAATTAGGCCTTTAATACAAAAGCTTTTCCGTATTGGAAAGTTTAGTTGGTGTTTCGGTTCCTGTAATAATTTTAACGAGTTTTTTTTATAAAACAATATAAATGATAATGTCACATATCAAAATTTTAAGAGTTGATAATTTGTGTTTCATCAATTGATACTTTTCCTTATAGATGTCTACAGCACATTTATACATATTCCAATATATTTAAATATTATTGTTGCCTAACTCCAGGAAAGGTAATTGATATAAACTAATTAACCAAATGAAAATAAAAATAAATAAAAGTAACTAAATGATTAATGAGTCACGATATACCGACACTGTTGCGTAGAGTGATTATTGGTTTGATTTTTTATTAGGATTTTATAATAAATTATTTTGATTTAGGTTTTAAAAAAGAAAAGTTATTTTAGTTCATGGAATATTATTTAACGTGAGTGCGTATAAACGCCAATATTTTGGATCCCATTTTGCCACTTAGAATTCTGGTGGAATCACTTTGATTGTTTTCTTACTTATAATTTTGTTTTATAAAAAAGAAGGATATGTTCTCTAACATTATAACGTTTTTATTCATTATTCTAAACTTAGCAGGTATAAATTATACATTATAAATTAGTTGGTTTGGCTCAGTGGGCTAATGATAACTGATATGAAAAATCTCACATTATATTTGTTGATGTAGAATAATTTCTATAAAAAAATATTATAAACTATAAGGTT
Organism: Leavenworthia alabamica; assembly: GCA_000411055.1. Lineage (NCBI taxonomy): Eukaryota > Viridiplantae > Streptophyta > Magnoliopsida > Brassicales > Brassicaceae > Leavenworthia > Leavenworthia alabamica. The sequence goes on along the minus strand of KE158856.1, from coordinate 42,525 downwards.
ATATATCCACGGCTTATGTAATTTACTATCATTGTTGTATAAATATCCTATTTAAAATATTAAGATTATATTATTGGTTTAAATAAAGGTACTGTATTGTTAAAAAAAAAACTCAAAAGGTTTATATGTATTTAGAAAATTTAGACCAAATTAGATTCAAACTAGTTTTGTTTAATTTCTGTTTTCATTATATTATACATGTGGTGGAGTTTCATCATTACCCATTAACAAAACTTAATCTTTATTTAATTAACATGAGTTTAATAAATATATGTTCCTATACAAGTAACAATAGAGAAATAAGTGCACTAATTATTAACCAAACAATATGGATATATATATTTATATATAATATTAAACCTTATATCTAAAGTTTCATTTGATACTTTTAATAAGAGTGGTTTTTTTACCTTGATTATTCAAATTAATAATGTGGTGATTATAAGTTGTTTCAATTGTGAATATAAATTAAATGTTTAATGGAAAGCTGACCCAAGTTAAGTAGGACTATCAATTGCTAGTTAGAATGCTCAAACTGATACAAAAAATGAATTTTAGAAAGTGCTAGTAAAGTTTAGACTTATACATACTTACATATACAATACAAATGATTATATTTTTTCACATGATTATAATTTAAATTAGACAAAAACCTTAAACATGCTTTGTAAAAACCAATAATAGACGTGCAAAATTAGTGAATACGGAGAACTCTAAAATACATATATTCTTTCACTTTTGGACCCATAAAAAGTAAGATTCCGTGTTGGTGCATCTATTTAAAAGAAAAAAAAAAGTAGAGATTGGGATGATTAAATTGCAACTCTTTGAAATAAAATTTTCTTGATCGCTTCTATTAGTAGGTGGGTTTTGATTCTTATAACATCTATCTTTTTTAATCATTAAATATTTGTTTTCATGTATATAAATATAGAATTAATGGTTAACAAAATCCTGATGATAGTTCTAATGCAAACTCACTTTGTATCATATCTTTTGGCACTTCATTAATTATACAAATATGAAGTGAAGGTATATTTACATAATGATTTATAAGTATAGGTACTATAAATGCGAGTTTGCTCCACCAATCTACCGTCTACAATGTCTTTTTCTTGTGTTTTGATGACCTATAATATCTAATAGATATATATATATATATATGTGGATCAGACGATACGAAACCGTATATTAAAGGTTGTTTTGAAAGCTCCAAATTGAAATTGTAAGCATCTAAAGAAAAAGTTGAAGAATGGGATCCATATATTTGTATGGTCAAAGATATAACAAACGAAAAGACATAATGATCAATTTTGCCAATTGCTCTTTTTTTTAACTTGTTATGTAATACTTTCTACTCACATTATTGTCTACTACTAATGCTTTTCATCGCATTATTGTCTATGCTAATGGTTTGGGCGGTCCTCATCTTAATACAATAATACTTTCTTTTTTTATTGTAAATTATATAACAATTATGAGATTTAATTTTTATATATTCTCTTATGACAAAAGTTTATCAACCTCTATTTTTTTATCTTACTATTTAATATCTACATTATTTTATAAACTATACATTATACAAGTCCATATATATATATACACACAATAACTTTGGAGATGTGTGTAGGATTATGGAGAACAGATCTAAGTGAAAGTAAATGGTGATTTGGTCGGAACATAAATTACTTTGGAGTATGTCTTGTCTCATATTAAAAATGGTGTAAGTCGACTCAGACATCAAGTTTTATCACCACTTGCAGCTTTATTTCTTTGGTGCGTTCTTCATCAGATTTAACTACCTTGCCCTATCTATAATCACCACCCATAATACTATTCTTTTTTTATAGTTTTAATCATGACTCGAGAGATTATTCATAGATTATGTTGTAACACCAATCATCAGAAAAGCTTATTGACATATCATGAAATCATTTTAAAAAAATATTGATTCCAATTGGTTATTCGTGTTGAATACTAAATTACATTTTGATACAACAGAATTTAAAAAAAAGGAAATGTATATTATTGTTTATGTTTATGCTCATAAAAATAAATGCTAGTAATAAAGATTTGGCTATATGAAATTATTAGCTAGTAAGTCTTGATATAGGAACTATAAAGCATAAAATATAGGTATCAAATATGTGTCGGTCACACTTGATAAACGTTAGGGACAAAAATAAAGCAACGCATAAGCACCATACCATAGATAAAAATTAAAATTTTGTTGGCTTTTCCACCTTTGTTTCTTTTATCATTTTAAGAAAACAAGCTGATATTTGCTTAGATTGGGACATTCGAACAGCCTTTGTTAGTTTGAACGATCATGTAATTGATGTTGAAATAATCCACAATGCATCTAGTATGGTAAAGGAATTGGGGTTAGTGTAAGGAGTAATCTTGCTTGGATATCAATTAACCCATTGGGAAAAGAATCCAAAATTGGATATGATATATTACTACATTCGACACATAATATACTACTTAAGGGAAGAAACAAGAATTGTGTGTTTGGTCCTATGCAATATAATATGTTATACTTTTGTTTCATCACCGTAAAATACTAAATTTACAAAAAAAGAATATGTGAAAGATAAGCATGTAATAATACACATGGATTGAGAAGGTAAATAATTTTTTTTTATAAATAAAATAAGCCTTGTTTCCCACTAGAATCTTGTTAGCATTGTTTTGTTTGTCACATATTTGATTCCTCATGTCTACTCACAGTAAAAAAACCATAGAAAAAGAAGGAATCATATATATAGTTAGGTGCTTATAGTAGATTACAATATCTAACAATGCCTGAAATTTTAACTAATTTAAAATGTGATCTAAGAGTAAAGATATAATATCTACTATTGAAAGATGCATTATTCGTCTGGTACAATTCTCATGGATCCCCTTTTGTATGCTGCACTAAGAGATTAAGATTACACCATTTATGCGATATTTTCATATTCCCACCATAATAAACAAGGAATATATCCATAAATGACAGTAAAATAATTTTAAAAGATAGATTTTCAGAGAATATCACTATCAGCAATAAATTATTTGCTGTTGTATGGGTTTTTTCAATCATATGAAGCCCATTTAAAGTCCGATTATTAAACGGACCCCCATGGAAAAATAAGCTTATCTAACCCACGGACACGTGTCACGCAAGGGGAAGTAAGTCACACAAGACATGCTTTGAAAGAGGTGAATGATGTGTTTGCCGCTGAACTACGACTCAGACAAATCAATGCCGGAAAACACTCGATCATTTATTTTACATATTTTTAAATTTCAGTTTGGAGTGATTGTCCAATATCTGTGATTTAACAAAATCAGTTAGGGAAGCAAATATGAAACTTCTTACAGTGTAAGATTCATACATGTGACTCAAAGATTAGCTTGTAAGCTATTTCTCCCAAAAAGTTAAAATCATTTAGAACATAAATTTCATGCAATGGATAGTGTTTAGTAGAGGTGCTCACAAATTGAATATTCAGAATTTTAAAGGTATTTGTGATTCGATTCATTTCGTCCGAATCATTAACTATTTGATTCGTATTCGTTTCGAAAAAATTAAATATTCGAATTTTTGAATGTTCGCTAAAATCCGAACTATTCGCGAATATTCGATTTTGTTCGTTTTAATTTAAAAATAGTTATAAAATTAAATTAAAAAATAAAAATTATCTAAAATAATTATATTTATTTAAAATTTACATAATTTATTCTTACTTTATTAAATTTTAATATTTACATAATTAATTTGATGGATAAAATTTNTTTATTAAATTTTAATATTTACATAATTAATTTGATGGATAAAATTTTATAATTCTCATATATATATAATTAATATAAAATAATATATCTAATTATTTTTTTTTGTCAACATATCTAATTATCTATATAAATATATATAGATATATACGTAGATATATCAAATATCAAATCGAATATTTTCATCTGAATTTTTAATATTTGATATTTGTTTTGTTTTTAACAAATATTAATTTTTAATATTTGATTCGGTTTGTAAATTTTTAAATATTCACATTTTTCGAATCAAAACAAAATAAATATCGAATCGAAACTAATCTTACAGATATTTTGTCCATCCCTGCTGAGCCATAATAGAATTTTATTGCTCAATCTTAAATTCCATTTTTTTTATTATCGGCGATGACATTTTTTTATCGCATGCAACCATAGTTTTATGGTCCATGCTCGTCCACTACTTAGCACATTTGAAATTTCTAAACGTAGTAAAATCCATCTCACAAACATAACTTTTACTACCATATTTTACATACATATGGTAGTAAAACATAACTTTGTTTTATTTTCAAACATAACTTTGTTTTATTTTCAAACATAACTTTGTTTTATTTTTATATTTGTCAAACTTTTTGTAACCATTTCGATTACAAATTAATAATTCTCTTCGAGTTTTAATTTACAGTGACAATTTGATTAAATAAATAGTAATTGATTACAGAGAATCTCTAAAATGTAGAGATGTCAAGTTTAATAGATCTAAAAAAATTCATGGTATTGAAAATAAGTATAAGTCATCGAGTTAGGTGTAATAAACGTATCAAACATAAATACAATATTGAAACAAACCTAAGGTTATATTATGCAGACTATCCAACCTTGTGTCTTGCTTTTTATTTGATGGTATTGGTTGGATATTTGAATATTTTGGATGTATGGATCAAAATTTACATTCTATTAATATTGGATCTTATATATATTATTTTCAACAAAAATTTAATAAAAACTGTAAAAAAACAAAAAAAAACATTTGAATCTTAAACCTAAGTTTTTTAAATCATAGTTTTCAAATTGGTATGAGATTTAATATCAAATTTAAAATAAAATTTTGAAAAAAAAAAACAAAAAAAATTACCTATTACCTCGGTCGTTTCCTGTTGACTCTGGTCCCTGTTACAAAAAGAAAACGTTTCAAAAACTCTTATTTTCTCAAACTAGGAAGTAGGAACTCAGGCTTACATTGCCTTTATCTCTTCATCATTTTGCCAACATTACGATGAGTCAATTGTAGTGAAAAAAATGACAATGAGACGACAAATGGCATTACCTAAAATCTTTGGATGGATCTTTTACTGCTCATATACAATCCTGTGTTGAAAGGTTCCTACATGCATATGATGTAGCAAGCGACATCAACACGTTACACAATCCTTAAAGAAAAGGAACCTGATGCTGAAGTAATGAACGGTCATAGGCTACATGCTGGAGACATTACTCCTGCAACTGCAAGCATGGACAATAAGAGTATAAATTATGAGTTAGTAACTTACGCAAAAGCGCTATTGTTATATGAAATTATGCAGTGAAGAAGAAAACAGATCGAAATTAATCTTTCTTATCTTGTGATAGCCAAAGATCATCTATCATTTTCTTTTAGCAAATATTAAAATGAAACAACAAAAATCATCAGCACGAAAGAAACAAAAAACTTGGTACAGACCCAAGATTTGATGTCGAGAACTATGTGAAACTGTTTGTGAATATTAAAACAAAATTAAAATCCATTAAACCATTACATTACCCAAATTTGAAGATGTAAACGACTAAATTCCAGCAAAAATGAAGAAAACAATTCCAAATTAAAACCCTAGATTTCCCGAAATGAACACACAACGAATCCAAAAAATTCAAAATCTAAAAAACAAAAGAAAATGAAATCTGACCTTCGTCGCACCATTAGAAAAAAGATTCATTCGCCATTAAGCCAAAAACAGAACCTTTGGATCCCAATTTGAACTGACTCAACAAAACCAGACGCCGTTGAATTCAAACGAATCTAAAATAAGAATCAGATGAAGAAGAAAGATTAAGAGACTCGAGTCCGTAAACCCTAACTCTTTCTCTAAAGATGATTTGAAATTTCAATTTTTCGCTAAGAATTTATAGAGGAGAGAAACGTTTATAATTCAAAATGGAGAAACGCTAGAGTAGTTGCGGTTATTTATACGAATTATGATTATGACCCTACTACTGAGTCTTCAGATTTTTTATTTCAAACGAGCCTCGACCAAAACAAAACCCAATAAGACCAAAAACATCACAGCACATATTGGGCCCAATAAAAGCCATTCTGTCACTCAGTTTCTAAGAGGGTTTTGTTCATCTTCTTCTTAGCGGCTAAAGATCCCTTAGGTTCCCCACCTCCATCATCTTCTCTTCATCCTCACAACACTAAAAAGTGTTTCAGGTCCATTCACTGACATGCTTTGTGATTCCCATCACTGCAGGTCACTTCCATCTCTTTCGCATCTGCCCACTCACTCTTTTCAAACGGTGTTGTTAACTAAGACATATTCAAGTTTGTAACATAGCTTCACTACCAGGAAAGTTAATAAGTTTCCAAATTGTGTTACAAACTTGGAATAAAAAATCAAGACGAATCTTTTAAAGATATCAGATGAGAATTGCGGATTCTGACAGACTCTTGGGTACTTTCTTCTCTATCTTTGATGTTCCTTTAAAGATTGTAAGCTGCACTTCCTTTTGATACTTCTGCAACTGCAATATAACCACCATTTTAGTTGCTTCTTCCTCTTTACCAAATTGGGTTTCAACACTTTACTAACCTAATATATATATTTGAAATTATTTGGTTTCCCCCACTTCTCTGGTTACTAAAGTCTAAACAAAACACAATTCCAAAATCTAGTAATGATCCAAACAATAAAAATTCACTTACTTGCTGTTCACACATCTTTGTAAAGCCAAACTTCTTTGTCCATATATACTTTGCTTCTTCAGCTGCAGGGAGCATCAGAATCGGCGATTTATCCATCGTTTATTCGGTGACGTTTTCGCGGCTGTGCGGTTGTGACGCAGCTGTCTTGCTGCCTTTGGATCTTCATACGGAGATGTTATGTTTGCCGGTGAATTTATTCCGGAGGTCGAAGATGGACCTTATTGTGCCGCCAGTTTTTGCAGCTATTGTTGTGGGCCTTGTGACTGTTTTCGCCGTGGTTGTGCGTACTATGGGCCTTTGTGAGCCTGACGAAGTCAACTAATAGAGGCCCATTATACGTAATTAGCACCATTCTCTAATTTTTCATTGGAGAAATATTTATATATGCGGGTCATTCAATTATAAATAATTAACAAGTCGACCCCATCCTCCCCACCAAAATATTAATTCATAATTATTAGAATAGATCTTTGATGAAATAAAAATAATATATTAAAAATATTAATCATTGTTTTTGATTTGTGTAGAAGTTCATAATTTGTATAAAAGCACATAAACATCTAAAAAGCAGATATTTAGTTAGGGAGAGAATCGATGAGTTTGATGCTGAAATCCCAAAGTTTACTAGCGAGAGATTTGTCGGTAGCAAATTTGCTCGGAGTGGTGATGTTACAGTCGCCAAAGTACTTTCCGGTGACGCCTTTGACATCAGGATGAAGTGCCACGTAACATGTTGTTGCTGCTCCCTGACAATTCCCCAAAAAAAAAATAACAAACTTCGTATTAATAAAATAATCTCGTACATAAGAAATTTTCAACTCATATGGAATTTAAGAGAAATTTAATTTAATTCACCTGAGGTATGTTTTTCCACAAGAAGAAACTCATAGCTTTGAAGACGGCTGAATATATAAATATATCAAAATAAATAAAAAATGTAAATAAAAAAAAAAGAAAATGTTGGAATTATGATGAAAGAACCGGTACATACCCAATCCTAAACCGGAGTAGCGGAAGAGGTTAGTGGTCACAAGTCCAGGGTGTACCGAATTGACTGTGATGTTCACACCTTCTTCCTGCACCACATCAGCCCATATATATGTTTAATTATATAGTTTTATATATCAATATATGATAATATAACATTTTAACCGATGAAATTTTCATATATTAATGTATATGTATTATTATATATGAAGGCATAACAGTATATAAAGTACAGTTTCAGCTACATACCTGAAGTCTTCGAGAGAGTTCATTGGAGTGCAATAAGTTTGCCAGCTTGGATTGTCCGTAAGCCTTTTTCTCCGAGTATCTAAATAATTTATTTATTTAATTTTTCATTAATTAAAATAAAAACTATAAATTAAAAATAAAAAAGAATGAAAACATACTTATCAGGATCATTGATGCCATTGAACTTGATACCTCCAGAGTAAGTATAAGTATGAGCAACAGATGACAAGTTCACAATCCTTCCTTCGATTCCACTCTCTTTGGCACTACTCTTCATCTTCTCCAGTAGCAGATTTGTCAACAGAAAATGACCTGGAGTACTCCATTATAATATTAAATTATTTAATATAAGGGTTATATATGATTTATATATATATATTTGTTACCAATGTGATTTGTCGCAAATTGTGATTCAATGCCATCTTCAGTGAGCTGGAAGGGACAAAACATGATACCTGCATTGTTTCTGTCATTTCATAGACACAACAAAAATAAAACTTCTAAAAACCTTAAAATGTAATTAAATCACTGCAAAAAAAAAAACAGTAATATTATTTAAATACGTACATGAGTATGTTGAGAGGGAGATTAAGGGCAAGAAATTGTTGGGCAAAAGATCTGACAGATTTGGTAGAAGAGAGATCAAGCTGAAGATACTCAACACGAGCATTAGGGTTCATCTGAAGAATCATCTCTTTAGATTCATTAGCAGCTTTTGTGTTTCTAGCTGCAATGATGACATGAGCTCCTCTCATTGCCAACACTCTTGCTGCCTCTAACCCAATCCCACTTGTTCCACCTTTTTGTTTCATTTAACATTTTAGTATTTAGTATTATTAAAGGATATTGCAAGCAAGCAGAATAAATCTAATAAATGTGTACTATAGTCAGGACCAGATCTCAGATTGTGGAGTTACAGGCGAAACTAAAAACGGCCCTTTATTACATAGTTTTTTTTTTGCACCGAAAAATTTTTAAATGCAAGTTAAAAAAAGGACTCTAAACGGTTACTTCATCCTCCTTAACTCAGATACGTTCCTAGACCCTGATTATAGTATCTCAATTTTAATTAAAAAAGAGGACACAAAACAAATAATATTTTGCATTTTGAGAAAGAATCGGTCAGGACAGAAGGAAATAAAATATTTTGTGTTTTTATGGCCTAATTTTTTTTCTTAAATCCCAACTTTAGCTTATTTTAAAAAGTTTGACTTTATCTTCCACCATTAAAATTAGTCTTATAATTAAATTCATTGAATTGTCAACAAAAAAAAAAAAAAAATTCATTGAATTATAATAGTTTTATTTTTGGCAGAAAAGTCTTACACGACACCAAATTCTAAAATAAATTTTGTCTCGCTTTTAGCACAAAAAAAAAAATTGTTTGGCAATAATAGATTTTTTTCTTCAGAATTTGGAAAATAAAAAGAACCTGTGACGATGGCAGTAAGATGATTAGCATCAATGGAGCGAGTAACATCTTCAGCAGTAGAAGCTGATCCAAATCCACTCTTTCCTGCTTTCCCTGTCATGATACCGTATATTCCCATTACACTGTTTGAGATGAAGAAGAATGGAGAAGAAATAGAGTAGTTTTACAGATGGATGGAATGGATCGGAGAAGATCTGTGTGGCTTTAAATAGGCTCACGCGTGAGTAGATGATACCAGAGTTTTTACCTGGCCCAGCTAATCATCATTTTCTGTCAAATAAGAAATTACTTAAATAGTAATTAATTGTAACAGATCATTAGCTAATAATTGAGATTTATTTCTACTTTCAAGAATTGACAGATATTTTTCAATTTAAAACGAGATTTATTTCTATCTAAGATAATTGTCTAATTAACATTACAAATTTTACTAATTATTACAAATTTTGAATTATTTTTTATAAATTAAAACATACATGGAATATATTAAACATTTAAGTATTCCATTTTAAAAATATGGTAAATCACTAATATTAAGGTCTAAAATTATATAGTTATAAACTGTAATATATATTCTATATCTTACGATAATATTTCCTCTAACCAATATTTATAACATTTTTAGTTAATAATTTATTCATAACATATCTATAGTTTAGACAATAATATATGGTCGAACAAGACTATGTTTAGGGTAGGCCACATAGGCGCTTAGGGCATCCAATAGTTTAGGGGCATTTTTTTTTAGATTTTAAAATTTTTTTAGGCATATTTTACATTAAAAACAAATTTGGGGGCATCCAAAATTTTTTTAACTTAGGCATCCAAGAAAATTATGAAAAATTAGACCGGCCTGACTATGTTATATAATTATGTATCATAGTGTAACCGGACAAAATAACAAACGTGAAGGAGAAAGAAGACAAATAAAAAGCAAAAAATGTTTTTGTTGGTCATTACAGATTTTCAAAAGAATAAGAGTTTGAATCTCAACAAACAAAAAAGAGGTAAAGTCTAACCAAAATCGTACAAATATAAAAATGAAACTATAATGTAGAATAACAAATAATGATGATCAATGACTTGAACATCAAGCAATTAATATGTGAAAAGACCAGACCTATAATGGCTTTATGGTTGAGACCACGAAGACCACACAGACTATGCTTTTCCTTAATTATACAACTTCATTCACCACTTATCCTGAAACACCTTTGATTAACAAAACGTGTTATTGCATGATCTTATCGAAATTAAAGTGTTTGACTTGATTGGTACTTACCACTAGAGAAAACCTCCACCGGTCCAAGCAGTGTCTGATTTCTCATTGTGACCTACAGATTTCTTATCACCTGCACTCTGATAATAGTTATCATCGTCTTTATTATCATTATCATCCCAACCAGCCCAACCATCGTCATCGTCATTAGATGTTGACACCTTTGGTGCTGTTTGTTTTTTGATATCCTTCTCTTCTCCCCAGTCATCCCAAGAATTGTTGTGGTTAACACTTGATGATGACTGTGACCCTCCAAAAGATGAGGAATTTGCTGTTTTGTTTCCAAACCCTGAGTCTTGGTAGTAACCGTTGCCCTGGTTTAGGTTCTGTTGATTCCAGGTTGATGTTTCTTCTTTAGTGAACTCTTCAACTTTTTGTGAGGCAAGTGCCATTACTCCTTTCATGATCCCCCATGTCCTCTGTCCTATCTCTGTTGTCTTATTCGCAACAACGTTAACAGTCTCACTGACAGTGTGGTCTAAGCCACCTTCTTTGACCTGCAATGAACAAAGGTTTCTTATCTCACAATCAAAGATTCTATTGTCAAAAACGTATAGAGAGCATCCAGCATTATGCTTTATACGAAGTTCTAGTGGATTCTAACTAGAGATTTTGCAGAGGTATAAAGACAAAACACTCTTGAGCTTTTTTTGTTACATAACAAAGTCAATTATGAGATAAAACATCGAGCTTAGCATTAGCAGCAGTTACACAGCAAAACATTTGAGCCCAGTCCTAATATAAGCTAGAAAATAACACTAGAGATTGTTTACGAAGAAGTGTGACTTTCACCTAAAATCAAATGTGGCTTTCACGGGTTACTGGATAATAAAAGAAGTACCTTGGAAGTGAACTCCATGGTTCCAGTTTGAACAACATTGGCAGCTGATGCAGCAACCATAGACAATCTTCCAAAACCCTAATTGGCATATTATTACCCACAAAACAAACAGAATCATTTGCAGATAAAATTTAGAGAAATCAACCTCAACATCTTATATAATCAAATTTTACCTCAGACATAACAGAGAAGACATCACCACCTCCTTGTTGATTGCTTCTTGGAGCTGGACCTGGGCTAGATCCAAACCCAACATACTTACCTCCTTGTGAAGGAGGAAGTCCCTCAGGCTTTGACTCATTCTCAGCCATCCTTTTAGCAAAAAAACTCTCCTTATTAGCCGCTGAAGCCTCCAGCTGAGACCTTGAGTAAATATCCTCCGACGATTTCGACTTCGACCGAGCACCATGACCTCCCGATGATCTAAAATCAGTCGCCGATTGATTCCGCCTCATATCAGAAGAAGATCTAAACGAATCCTCATTATCCCAATTATCCCATCCACCATTGTCTCTACCTCCCTGAGACAACGGAGGCTTCTTCTTACTCATCCCAATCGATGATTCCTTCACAATTGGCGGATCTCTCCATTGTCGTCCTTCAGCTAAAGCTTGGATCCGATCGCGATACACAGACGCGGCGTTTGAATTGTACTTTGCGACTATATCTGTTTCCTTAGCGATCCCGTATTGCGATAAGAATTTGTTGAGACGCTCGTTGCCGCCGGCATCCATTTTCTTAATCTGGATCTC
>KE158856.1:2753-18866 GCA_000411055.1 Leavenworthia alabamica | reverse complement strand
GTCCCCGTTGGTGGTGGCTGCCGAAGAAACAGGCGTGCTAAAAGCAGTAGCAACAATAACAGCACCGCTACTAGCAACAACACAAGTTTCTCCTCCGGGAATGCATCCACCATCAGCACGATTCTCTCCTCCCACTACGGAGGAAACCAAGATAGTATATTAAACCAGATTTTGTCTCCGGTGAGGCTAATGAACCCTACTTACAATCATCTCGGAGATCTCACAGATAATACAAAAACAGACAACAACATGAGCTTGTTGAACTATGGAGGATTGAGTCAAGACTTGAGGTCAATCCACATGGGAAGTACTCCAGGTGGCTCGCTTATGAGCTGTGTTGATGAATGGAGATCTGCGTCTCATCATCAGCAACCTAGTTTGGGTGGTGTAAACTTGGAGGATTCTTTTAATCCTAATCAATCATCAAATGGTTTTTACCCCTTTGAATCTCCAAGAATAACTTCAACGTCGATCTCTTCTGCTTTGGCATCACAGTTTTCTTCAGTTAAAGTTGAAGATAATAATCCTTACAAATGGGTTAATGTCAATGGAAATTGCTCTTCATGGACTGATCTTTCTGCTTTCGGCTCTTCTCGTTGATCAGTTCATCAAAAAAACAAAAAAGGAATCTTGAGGGTATGGTATACTTTGGTGAAAAAATCCTAGTTACGAGCTGTTAGGTTAATTTTGTCTTATGTTGCGTTTTTCTTATAGTTAATGTTGTTTAAGGCTTCATATTTCACCATCTATGGTTTTATGTAGCTTTAGCTATTGGATGTTTCTTAGACTGTTCCTTGTTTTTATTGTCAACACTGTTCCTTTGTTATCTTTCGAGTTTGATCACTACTATCAACATGAACTTATAATGTATTAGATAAATCTATCTCTCTATCGCTTTTGTCAAATTTATTATATGTTTGGACGAGTTAATTAATTTAATGTTTTCACGAATTTGGTAACTTAACGCGAATGTGTTGAGAAATAAATGTAAATAGCATAAGAATATTTTTGTCTAACTAAATTACTAGAAAGTTCTCACCATAAATATTTGTGCATCTCCAACTCAACCATTGTTCTAAACCAGAATAAGAGAAGGTTCCAACGTTGACAGCGAAGGAATACTCCTCTCATCATCAGATGTTATGTGTAACTAGTATATCTTTCAATTGTGGTTTATTTTAAAAATAAAAATAATAAAGTATATCATTACAAAAAATATAACACTTTTATCGTTACTTTCAAATTCTAATACAATTTTTTAAATCATTTTCAACATGTTTTCTTCATTAGAATTTACTCTAAATTAAAATTAGTGTTTTAATCGACTCTAATATTTTTCTTTTTATAAACTTTTGCACTCTAGTGGATTTTAACATATCCTACTTGCATGTTAAAAGCAGTTACTGAATAATTTTATTTTTTAGGGACAGATTTGAAATAGTTTTGGAAGTAATCAGTTTTTTAATAGTGAAACTGAAATGATAATTTAATCTTACGATGACGGCCGGATTTTATTACATGTGACTATGAAACATCAAGAAGGACAGCAGCAGAGAATCAATGTCGGGACGAGAATTTAATCTTAAGATTTCAGGTTGACGCGCTTTTGAGCCAGTGTACACAACTCACTAGGCGACAAATTTACTTTTATGTCAGTTTCTGTGGGCCACGTCATCTATTTTCACTCTTTAAGTTTTACTGTATCTGGACTTACTGTGAAGTCCCCGTTGATTATTAGAATTTACTTTCCCCAAATGTTATAATTTACCATTTTTTTCCATTCGAAAACGTCAAATGGTAATTGAGCAAAAAATGTTTGTAATTAAAAAGATAATGATTAATTATCATAAATAAATTGAGAAAAAATGAACACTGTATAGATAAATGTGTAACGTCCTTCATCTCTTTCCGAAAGGATAATTCAAAAACGAATAGACAGAAAAATATATACAAATAAATATGTTTGGGGGCCTAAAAAAAAGGAAAGATTGGTTCATAGTGAAAGAAAGGAATCTAAATTAGATGATTGTGTTCTGCTTTTGCAAGTACCAAGGCTTCTCAACAATATGGAATAAAGCACATTCAAACCTATAAAGCTATGCCACATAATTAAAACCTGCCCAATCTCCCATAAATAATCAAAATAATCATCGACGTAATGTCACAATTGTTATATTTCACATGGTATAATTTATTATATATTCTGATATTCGTATCATAGTTTACATATACTATTAGATTGTGAGAGAGAGAAAAGAATTTAATATGTTGTATCATTAACTTAACTTGTACATTGTATCTTAGTCTCCTTATATAGTACAATGAGTCATTAACCATAAGCTAACTACATAACCAACTTGATAACAGAACTAACAACCTGTATATAGTCTAATACCCTTCGCTCAAGTCGAAATCTCAAGAAGGGAGATAGAGACTTGACATTTGAAAACGCTCCAACAGATATTTAAAGATGGAAGGTTGAACTGCTTTGGTAAACAAGTCTGCTAGCTGGTTTTCTGTAGTGATATGTAGGAGATTAAGAAAACCTGTTTTATACTTCTGCCGAACGATGTGACAATCAAGCTCAACATGCTTGGTTCGTTCATGAAAGACAGAATTTGATGCAATATGTATTGCTGCAGTACTATCACAATAAAGGTTAGCTGGCCCTGATGTCTTGATCTTTAATTCTGTGAGTATGTTAGCAAGCCAAACCAACTCCTTTGTAGTGTCTGCAAGAGCCCTGTACTCCGCCTCTGCACTGCTTCGAGAAACTGTTTTCTGTTTTCTATATTTCCAAGAGATTAAGGAATCACCTAAGAAGATGCAGAAACCAGTGATAGAACATCTATGATCAGGATCAGCAGCCCAATCAGAATCAGAGAAAGCATTGAAACGTAGATCTGTGTCTGTTGAAAAGAAAATACCCTTCCCTGGATCATTCTTGAGATACTTGACAATTCTATGAGCTGCTTTTAAATGAACATCAGTTGGTTTTGATAGAAATTGGCTGAGTTTGTGTACAGGAAACATGATGTCAGGACGAGTGATAGTGAGATATAACAACTTCCCAATCAAGGCTCTATAAACTGAAGGATCCGGAAGAAGAGTGCCATGTTCCTGACTGAGTTGTATAGTTGGATCCATGGGAGTCGAAACTGGTTTACAACCAAGAAAACCTATCTCATGTAAGATGTCCAAAGCATATTTTCTTTGACACACTGAGATGCCTTTATGAGATCGAGCTATCTCAAGACCAAGAAAATACTTCAATGGACCAAGATCTTTGATCTGAAAAGCTGAACTCAAAGTCTTCTTCAACATATTCAAATCAGCATCATTGCTGCTAGCAATAAAAATGTCATCCACATATACTAGTATAGCAATAAAAGAAGTATCAGTGAACCTGTAAAATAGTGTGTTCTCTGCTTCAGATTGAAAATAACCAGCTGAAAGTAAAACCTCGGAGAATTTCTTATACCACTGCCTAGAAGCCTGTTTCAAGCCATAGATTGACTTATGCAATCGAAGAACTGGCCTGTCAGGTAATGTGATTCCAGTAGGAGGTGTATAACCAGGTGGCAATGTCATATAAATCTCTTCATCTAAATCTCCATGAAGAAAAGCATTGGTGACATCCATTTGAGTTAGCCTCCATCCTAACTTAGCTGCTAAACCAAGCATCAATTTTACAGTAACCAATTTTACTACTGGTGAAAACGTATCAATGTAATCTATACCCTCTTGCTGAGTATAACCTTTAGCAACCAACCTAGCTTTGTATCTTTCAACACTACCATCTGGATTGAATTTGATTCTGTAAACCCACTTGCATCCAGCAGGATGTTTATTGAGAGGTAAAGAAACAACAGAACAAGTACCTGTAGTAACCAACTGTTCTATTTCTACATTCATAGCCGCTGTCCACTCTTCTGATTGAATAGCATTTTGAAAATCTTTTGGTTCAGACACAGTGGATATGGTTAAGATGTAGGATTTAAAAGGTGGACTAAGTTTGGAATAGTCTAAAACCAAGTTGATAGGATATGGTGTTGTTTGTTTAGTAATGGGAGGTAATAGAGTGTTGGAAAGGAGATGACAATGATACTCAGACAAGTAAGCAGGAGGTCTAGTGATACGTCTTGGTCTGTCTATGTTCAAAGAATTATTAGTAACTGTAGTATTTGACTCAAGAGGAACTATAGGTACAGCAGGCGCATAAGGAACCTGAACTGTAGAAGATGAAGAAGAAGCACTTATATCATCTGGTATAGGTAAAGGCAAAACTCAAGAAGAAAAGAAATCAGAGAAACCAGATGATGGTGGATCTGTTTGAAATGGAAATATGTCTTCATGAAAAATAACATTTCTTGAGATAGAAATGGATTGAGATTCAATATCCATGATTTTATAGCCTTTATAACCAGAAGGATAGCCAAGAAACACTGATGGAAGAGCCCTTGGGGTGAATTTGTTTCTGTCTTTTGGTAAGGTAGAAACATAACAAAGACACCCAAAGACCTTGAGATGAGAGTAATTTGGTGTTTTATTAGTAATCAGCTGAAAAGGAGTCTGATTTTTAAGAAGTGGTGAGGGTGTTCTATTGATGAGATAGACTGCTGTTCTGATGCAGTCAGTCCAAAAAATAAGAGGCACATTAGATTGAAAAAGAAGAGCACGAGCAACATTGAGTATATGTTGGTGTTTACGTTCCACAACTGAATTTTGTTGTGGAGTGTCTACACAGGAAAAATAGTGAAAGATGCCCTGATCAGCAAGAAGTCTTGTGAATTGTAATTCTGGTGCATTATCGGATCTAATGGCTTTAACAACCCCACCATATTGAGTATGAAGAAGCTTAAGAAAATCTGGAAAAATGGTTGCAACATCGCTTTTAGCTTTTAAAAAATAAACCCAGGTCACCCTTGAACAATCATCGACAAGTGTGAGGAAGTATTTGAAACCATCAGAGGAAGTAACTGAAAAAGGTCCCCAAACATGAAGGTGAATAAGGTCAAAAGGTGTAGGAGATATGTTGTTTAAAGATGGATAGGATAATCTCTTTTGTTTTGCTAGGTGACAAGTTTGACAGTGAGAACAATCTTGCATTTTATTTTTAGGAATAGCAAGAACATCAGCAAGTGTTTGGATTTTAGGAAAAGAAGAATGGCCCAATCTCTGGTGCCATAAAAAACAATCAGAAGTGATGTTGCAAACAAGAGAAGAAGAAAAAGAATCTTGTGATTGGAATGATAACTCTGTTTGTGAATCCAAGATATAGAGTTTGTTGTACAGTTTACCCTTCCCAATCATCAAGTCCGGAGAAAGCTCCTGAATAGTGCAAAAAGTCGGATAAAAAGTTACAGATAAGGAAGATGAATGAAGAAGAGAGCTAACACTGATGAGATTTAGGTGGAAAGAAGAAATGAATAAAACATCAGTGAGTGATAATTTCTCTGTGAGTTGAATAGTACCAGATTGAGTAACAGTTAAATTTGTACCATCTGGGAGAGTTACTAGAATGTCAGAGACATTTTGAATGGTTTTGAACATAGACAAACAACAACAGACATGTGATGTGGCTCCTGAATCTATTATCCAAGTATCAATGCCTAGTGGTGATTTTTGTGAGGTATTGAAAAGAAGAGTGTTAGAGTTACCCGCAGATGTTGATGGATAAGAAACTCCTTCGGTTGAAGTTATGGTAGGCAATGAATGAGATGGAACAGTCAATTGACTAGCAAGCTGTTGGATCTGTGTTTCTGACAACTGAGCTAGAGCATTAGAAACTTGGTGAAAATGAGCTTGAACTGCTGGAGAAGTGGTGAGAATGCTGGCTACCATGTTTCCTTTTGGTGCTTGAGAATTAATCTGTGAATGTTGTGGAGGACCAACAGCCTTAGAAGTTTGAGAGGAATTGCCTTGTTGATGATTGGTGAACTTATAACCCGGAGGAAAACCATGTAACTTGTAACAACGATTAACAGTGTGACCTTTTAAACCACAATGAGTACACATAGGCTTTTGTTTTGGTTTGTAGTAATTAGCCATAGCTGCAATGACATCTGAACTCATATTTATATTTGCCACTTGAGACACATCTGGAGAGGACTGTGTAGATGCTTGAAAAACAACAGAATTAGCAAGAGGAGTCTGCTTGATAGATGATTGTTCTTCATGTTGAATCACAAGATTAAACGTTTTATCCAGATCAGGGAGAGGCTCAATCATTATAATCTGAGATCTTACCGCCTCATATGAATCATTCAATCCAAACAAGAATCGTCGAACTACACTTCTTTCAAACAAATCATGCCATTGCTTGTTAACATCACAGTCACAATGAGTACACACACATGTTGGATTTGCCTGAGTCATCTTCATTTCTTCCCAAATAGTAACCAATCTAGTATAATATGAGTTAACATCCATAGATCCTTGTTTTAGCGAGTATAATTGTTGTTCAATGTGATACATCCTAGGCGAATTGTTCTGCCTAAAACGCTTAGACAGATTCAACCAAATAGCATGAGCAGTCTTAACAAACAATATACTTTGGCCTATCGATTTGGAAACTGAATTGATTAACCAAGAACGCACAACATCATTGCATCTAGACCAAGTAGAAGCATCAGGATTACCAATAGGAGGTTGAGGTAACGATCCATCGATGAAACACAACTTATTTCTGCCATTTAGCGCCATTCGCATCGATTGCTCCCAAGAATTGTAATCAGCTGCTCCTGTAAGACGATCTGATACAAGATTGATGTTAGAATGATCGTTGCTGCTCAGATAATAGGGATTATCATACGATTCGCGATTTGAAGAAACCATGGCGCAAGGATTTCAAGATAGCTCAGTCAAATAGAAGAGTAAAAGAAGCGGAAGTGAAATCTGAACCAATCAACCAATGAAATCAACTGATTCAGATGAAGATTGTGTCAATGATAAAGAAAAAGGAATGACAACAATCGAAGGTCAAAAAAATAGAGAAGCGAAACAAATTGAAGAAACTGAGCTCAAAAAATTGTATATGAGAAAGATGAACTCAAAGAAACTAACAATGGATGATGAATTTCGAGTTGACTTCGAGAAACGCTCATAGTAACTTTGAGTTGAAATGTAAAGAGAAGAAAAATTTTCTCGGGAAAAGAAGCCAAGAAAAAAAAATGAAGCTAATGACGAAACCTTCGCTCTGCTACCATATTAGATTGTGAGAGAGAGAGAAAAGAATTTAATATGTTGTATCATTAACTTAACTTGTACATTGTATCTTAGTCTCCTTATATAGTACAATGAGTCATTAACCATAAACTAACTACATAACCAACTTGATAACAGAACTAACAACCTGTATATAGTCTAATATATACAAATCTGTTAATCGTTCATTTGAAGTTCCAAGTGATCAGAAATATTATATTGCTTACTCAAGTTAAGATCACATCGCTCAAGCTCAGGTTCACACTTATTTTTACATGTAAATGGGAAAAAGAAGTAGACGTTCAGGACAAAACAAATTCGAATATTTCACACATGATTGATGTATAGTTTTGTTTGGCGTGATTATTTTGGTGCATATGCATTTATATTTAAATTTAAATACTATACCGGAGTACTGTATTAACTCAATAATTTGTTCTTATAATTACTTCAAAGTATTTAAGCTAGCGCTACAAAAAAAAAAAAAGTGCTTAAGCTATCCTAAATATGTTTATCTTATCAGCCCCTCTTCAAATAATGATTTGATCAATCAAGATAGGCTTCTATATATATAAACAGCCCCAACATGTAGGCTCAGAAATCCAAGTAAAATCTTGTCTCCTGTATGTATTGCTGTGCTTGAACATAGACAGTATATGTAAGCAAATCCATGTATGGATTTATCCGAAGAGGTTTAAGCATATAGAGACAACCACCATATTTTTGTACTATACTACTACAACAGCTTACACTTTTATAGCGTGTGTTTTTTCACTACTTACTTCCACTACAAATAAATATATAAAACAAATAATTTCACAAACAAAAAAGTCATAGACAATACTTTAAAAGCATATTTCATATTTGTGGAAATATCTTGATGATTGTGTTAATAATATTTCCAGATGATTAACGTACAAATGTTATAATGCTTTCGCTTAACACGATGTTTAATCTCAATGTTGCACTATGTCCCCAACGCCCGAGGATATTTAACTACCTAGGCCGCTAGGGTAATAATACTGACGATTTTTTCCATTATAATCGACCGCATAACTTATTGGCTCACTACACTATCACATCGATTTTAGCCAAAATAATAAAATTAATAGGTTAGTCTCTGGGCTAGACAACCAACTCATACAAGTAAAAAACATGAAAAAAATAGAAATTTACGAAGAAAAAAGCATAAAGAAATAATATCGACGGTAAATTGGCGTTCCTAACCTCTTGGAGCATAATATATTTGGAAATATTATTAATAACTGATGTTTTATTATGTTTACAGAATGAATATAGTTTCACAATTAAAATATTTTAATAATGACATATTTGAGATCTTAAAGTAGGACGGAATTAGGACCGCGTCGAATAGTATACTAAGGTCTTAAAACATATTGAACGATTTTGACAGGACTAATATAATTCTGGTCCCACTAAGTCGGCCAAAGGTGTTTATCTATTGTTTTATGGTTAACATTTTAATATCCCGAGCGCCACCGTTCGTGAGCACACCAATGTCCTCTCTAGATCTGTGAACGATCCCTTGCCCTCTCTAGGCTCATTGGGCCTCCACGTCCTCTCTAATCCCATTGGGTCTCATCTTCGTCCGACGGTCGGTGCATTATTTTTCTGAGGCTCAAGAACTTCTTTATTGTCGCTACAAATCACCCCATGATCTTTCCCTGTGCGTTAGCCTCACTTACACACTACCGACAATCACTTCCCGGTAGGTCACCCATCCTAATACTACTCCAGCCCAAACACGCTTAACTGCAGAGTTCTGAAGGAGTGGTTGACCGAAAAGATAAGTGCACTTTGGTGAGATAGGTAACCAAATCAAATATTCTCATGTACCACCATATCAGAATGATAAGCCTATGAATGTGTTTTACAGGAAAAGGCCACATGCTTTATTAAAGAACATCTCCACACGTGAGAGAAGTGAAGTGTGTGAGCTTAAAAACAACAAGGGAACTTGGGAATTAGAAGATTCAGTGAAGGAGGTAGATGTGAAGAAGCTGTAGCTGAAAGTGAAGTCTCACGTGACAGGTAAAGTAGTTAGAGTTTGTTACATGTTAGTTGCAGTCGTTGTAACAAATTATTGAGTCAGTTAGCTTTAGCTATTAGTATAAATACTAGCTCCACTGTTTAGGAGCATTTTATGTTGTGAAATGTATGCAAATGATGATGTGCCATTAGAGAGCAGAGCTTACATGATGTGTGTATAGCCTACTCTTCTCCATNAGCTGTAGCTGAAAGTGAAGTCTCACGTGACAGGTAAAGTAGTTAGAGTTTGTTACATGTTAGTTGCAGTCGTTGTAACAAATTATTGAGTCAGTTAGCTTTAGCTATTAGTATAAATACTAGCTCCACTGTTTAGGAGCATTTTATGTTGTGAAATGTATGCAAATGATGATGTGCCATTAGAGAGCAGAGCTTACATGATGTGTGTATAGCCTACTCTTCTCCATTGTACTTGTTTACCTGTGATCAATAAAGAAGACGATAGTTTTGACCTATCAATTGGTGCGGTGTACAGGTTCTGAACGATTACGGAGCTAATCAGAGACGCGGCGATGTCGAAGAAACCAGCGCTGTCGCCGATTTTAGATTCACCGGTGGCACTTGATGATTCACCAATTTCACGATTGGAGATTGCTGAAATTCAAGATAGAGTCTATTCAGTAGCAACTCAACAGAAGGAGATGAAGCATAATCAGCAAACAATGCAGAGAGAACAATCAAAAATCAAAGTCACACTGAGTTCAATTCTGCAACAATTGGAGACGATAACTTCAAACCTTAATGAAGCTGGTCCAAGTAGGTCTGTGAGAGATTTATCTTCAGAATTCAAATCTCAGGTACCATTTCTAAACACGGAACGTAGAAGTAGGTCTGATGAAGAGGATAGTCGTGCTAGATTGCTTAAACATGTTGATCTACCTATATTCACTGGCACAAACTTATATGGCTGG
The DNA here is from genome assembly GCA_000411055.1 of Leavenworthia alabamica. Taxonomy (NCBI): domain Eukaryota; kingdom Viridiplantae; phylum Streptophyta; class Magnoliopsida; order Brassicales; family Brassicaceae; genus Leavenworthia; species Leavenworthia alabamica. The sequence goes on along the minus strand of KE158856.1, from coordinate 8,682 downwards.
ATTGCTAGAGTAGAAAGATATGCTAGAATAGCACAATTTACGGAAGCAGAGATGTTAGAGAACATATCTGTTAGTGTTGCTGATGATGCCTTGGGTTGGTTGAATTAGGAGATTAATAGATCACCTTTCACAAGCTGGAAAAACTTTAAGGACAGAATATTACTGAGGTTTGGGAACTTGAGGGTGAAAGGTCCAACTCAAAGCCTTTGTTGTATAAAACAAACAGGTGCTGTACAAGACTATGTTCGAGAATTTGAAGAACTGTCTTCTCAGGTTACTGGGTTAGATGATGAAAAACTGGAGTGTTTTTTTTTGAATGGCTTACAGAATGATATGCAAGAGTTGGTGTTCATGATGAAACCAACAACATTACCTGAAATGATTGCAACAGCCTTATCAATGGAAGACAGCCAGATGAGAAAATCTATGAACCAAAACACAAGTTGGAAAGCATATGATAAGAAGAATCAAACCAGTAGCAACAGACTCAACTACAACTCACAACAATGGAATAAACCTATAAATGCATAACCATTGAAAGGACCAGATAAAGCAGTTTCACCTATCATTGGTAGACCTCAAAAACATCATTCTAAAGCAGAACTGGATGATATGAGAAAGAGGAAGATTTGTTTTAGATGTTATGGTGCCTGGAGTAGAGATCATAACTGCCCTGCAAAAGAGTTAAGAGTGATGACTGTTTTGGATGATTTTGTAGTTGAGGTTTTACAAAATGAAGATTATGTGGAGGAACACTATATGGAGAATGAGGCTCAGTGTATGTCTTTGTCATTCAATTCTTTTATGGGATTATCATCACCTACAACAACAAAGATGGAGGGGCTTATACAGAAAACGAAAGTGTTATTCATGATTGATAGTGGAGCCACACACAATTTCATTACTCCAATGTTAGCTAAGCGTTTAAAACTAATGGAGGTGAGCAAATCAGACTTAAACATACTGTTGGGGACTGGAGTGTGTGTTAAAGCTACAGGTATTTGTGTGAATGTGAGTTTCTCAATCCAAGGGTACCAATTTGTGGCTGATTTTATCATGCTAGATTTGGGAGAAGTGGATGTTATTTTGGGTATTCAATGGCTGCGTACTCTGGGCCAGTGTCAAGTTAACTTTGAAACTCAAGAATATTCATTTTATTATCAAGAGCAGTTGGTGCATTTGTGTGGTGATTCTAATGACAATAAGAAGAATTTGGATCTAGAAGCTAGATCAATTGTTTTTGATGATGACAATGGGGTGAAAACAGCAGACACACACTCAAAATCACAATTACCAGTCAAGCAGAGATCACTTGAAATGGAAGCAGTATTGAATAAGTATACTCATGTTTTTGATGAACCTACTGGGTTACCACCATTAAGGAACAGAGAACATGCCATTAATCTTTTGTCTGGAACTGGTGCGGTTAGTGTAAGGCCTTATAAATATCCACATGCCCAGAAGAATGTGATGGAATAAATGGTTAAAGACATGATGGTAGCAGGAACTATTAGACAGAGCCATAGCCCATATTCTAGCCCTGTGTTATTGGTAAAGAAGAAGGACAATACATGGCGCTTTTGTGTGGACTACCGTGCTTTAAATAGAGCTACTATACCAGATAAGTTTCCAATTCCAGTCATTGATCAACTCCTAGATGAATTAGAAGGAGCAAAGGTGTTTTCAAAACTGGATTTGAGATCTGGTTATCATCAAATTAGAATGAAAGAGTCTGATATTGAGAAGACAGCATTTAGAACACATGATGGGCACTATGAATTTTTGGTGATGCCTTTTGGGTTGTGTAATGCCCCAGCCACATTTCAGTCTCTCATGAATGAAATATTCAGACCTTTCTTGAGGAAGTTTATCTTGGTCTTCTTTGATGATATTCTCATATACAGTCCAACGATTGAGATTCATGTTCAACAAATGTTGGTGGTGTTGCAGCTTTTTGAAGAACACCAACTTTATGCAAACAGAAAAAAGTATCTTTTTGCTCAAGAGCAGATTGATTACTTAGGCCACATTATCAATGGTTCTGGAGTCTCAACAGATCCGGATAAAACTAAAGCTATGAAGCAGTGGCCAATCCCAAGAAATGTCAAGGAACTTAGAGGGTTTCTTGGACTGACAGGATATTATAGAAAATTTATCCGTGGCTATGGGATGATTGCAAAACCTTTAACAGATTTATTGAAGAAGGATAATTTTTGTTGGGAAACACAAGCTACTGAAGCTTTTAACACTTTGAAGACAGCAATGATAACAGCTCCGGTCTTAGCCTTGCCAAACTTTTCAAAACCATTTGTCATTGAAACTGACGCCTCTGGTTTTGGTTTAGGAGCTGTATTGATGCAAGATCGAAGACCTATAGCATTTTTTAGCCATGCCTTATCCCCAAAAGCTCAGTTGAAGAGTGCTTATGAAAGAGAGCTTATGGCCATAGTGATGGCAGTACAGAAGTGGAAGCACTATTTGATTGGTCACAGATTTATTGTCCACTCAGATCAGAAAAGTTTGAAATTTCTGTTGGAGCAAAGGGAAGTGACTATGGAATACCAAAATTGGCTTCATAAACTTTTACCATTTGAGTTTGACATAGTTTACAAGCCCGGGATTGAAAACAAGGCGGCTGATGGCTTGTCAAGAATACAATATTCCAGAATTGAGGTTTCCCCTGTGACCTTATTGGCTATTACAAGTTCTTCAGTTTTACAAATGCAGGATATACTACAAGAAGTCGATGAGGATAGTTATATACAGGAACTGAAAAGAAAGTTTTTGATGAAGGAAGAAGAGATGAGCAACTACAGTATTCGTGACAATCACTTGTTTTATAAGAACAGACTGGTGTTATCCAAGAAGTCTAGACACAAGGAAATGATTCTGCGAGAGTATCATTCAGGGGTGTTTGGTGGACATTCTGGAGTACTAAAAACTTTGAAAAGAGTACAACAATTGTTTTATTGGCAAGGCATGATTAGAGATATTCAGAAGTTTGTGGCTGAATGTTCTGTATGTCAGACACATAAATACTCTACTTTGTCACCAGCAGGACTACTGCAACCTATTCCAATACCTAATCAAATTTGGGAGGATGTGAGCATAGACTTTGTGGAAGGCCTACCTGTTTCTAAAGGGGTAAACACTATAATGGTGATAGTTGATAGATTGAGTAAATACGGGCATTTTGTGGGACTGAAGCATCCTTTTCATGCTGTTGATGTGGCTAGAGCATTTAATAAGGAGATTGTCAAGCTTCATGGATATCCATCTACAATCATATCCGATAGAGCTAAAATCTTTCAAAGCAACTTCTGGGTTGATTGTTTCAAACAAGCAGGGACCAAACTCAGATATACAACTTCGTATCATCCTCAGTCGGATGACCAAACTGAGGTATTAAATCGAACATTAGAGACATATTTGAGATGTTTTGCCTCTGCTCATCCTCGCTCTTGGGCTAGTTACTTGAATTGGGCAGAGTTGTGGTACAATACTAGTTTTCATACTTCGTTAAAGACAACACCATTTAAAGTTGTCTATGGAAGGGATCCTCCACCTATTATTCCATTTGAGAAGAAGTCGACTAACAACTTTGAGTTGGAGAAATCATTACAGGAAAGAGATTTGATGTTGGATCATACAAAGAATCATCTAGTACATGCACAGCAGCTGATGAAAAACAATGCTGACAAGCACAGACGAGATGTTTCCTTTACAGTGGGTGAAATGGTTTACTTGAAGCTGAGACCTTATAGACAAACATCAGTAGCAAAGAGGTTGTGTCAGAAGTTAGCAGCCAAGTATTATGGATCTTTTGAGATAATTGAATGTGTGGGAAAAGTAGCTTATCGGTTAGCATTACCGGAGGACTCAAAGATACATAATGTCTTCCACGTTTCTCAGCTGAAACTGGTGTTAGGATCACATCATGTGGTCAACAATCTTCCAGTATTGGATTCCGAGGAAGATGGTTTTGTACTACTACCTGATTCTATTTTGAGTACAAGATACAGTGATCAAGGAGCTTTAGAGGTTTTGATACATTGGAAAGGGTTACCAGACCATGAAGATTCTTGGGAGAGTGCTAAAGTGATCAAACACCAATTTCCAGAGTTCAAACTTGAGGACAAGTTACGTTTCATTGGGGGAGGTATTGATAAGCCTATGAATGTGTTTTACATGAAAAGGCCACATGCTTTATTAAAGAACATCTCCACACGTGAGAGAAGTGAAGTGTGTGAGCTTAAAAACAACAAGGGAACTTGGGAATTAGAAGATTCAGTGAAGGAGGTAGCTGTGAAGAAGCTGTAGCTGAAAGTGAAGTCTCACGTGACAGGTAAAGTAGTTAGAGTTTGTTACATGTTAGTTGCAGTCGTTGTAACAAATTATTGAGTCAGTTAGCTTTAGCTATTAGTATAAATACTAGCTCCACTGTTTAGGAGCATTTTATGTTGTGAAATGTATGCAAATGGTGATGTGCCATTAGAGAGCAGAGCTTACATGATGTGTGTATAGCCTACTCTTCTCCATTGTACTTGTTTACTTGTGATCAATAAAGAAGACGATAGTTTTGACCTATCACAGAACATGTAATGTTACAAACATATTTTGCTCTAAATAAAATTATTTACCAGGACTGATAAGACTTTCTCCTAAAAATTAAAAAATATGTTTTTGTGTTGGACTAAACTTGCTCTATTATGGCGTGTAAATGGTAACCGTGGAGATCATAACAATGAAATTTGAGATTCCATTAATATTTTTTTTTCCGAATCTGAGGAAAAACAAATTTCATACTCGTAATTTGCAAGTAATAAAATATCAAAACTTTTTTTTTCTCCCCGCTTTGGAATGGAGTTATTTTGTGTCTTGTAGATAAGGATATTGTGGTGTTTTGGACAATAACATTTGTAATATGTAGATGCCACAAGTTTCCATTGGATATTCTAAGATTGAAATTGAAAATGGACTTTTCTTTTTGTACGTAACCAAAAAATGATTGACCTTTTATTCGGGGACCATAACATTCTGAAATGATTTAAAATTTAGTTAATTCTGAACTTGACTTGTTAGTTATACATATTCAAATTTATCCAGATTTGATTGGTAATTAGTTCAACTTCGGAATCATCATGGATTCTTTAAAAGTTTTGCATTAATCCAAGTCGCATAACATATATATTCGGACTATACTTATATATGTGCATACGTAAAATTAATCTACAAAAGGATATAGAGTCTCTATCATCTTTTTGGTGTTTGAAATTGATCCATGTAAATATAGGAATCATATATGTGGGCAAAAGTGGTGAATGGATTATTATCTCTTAGTAGTATTGCATTGTCACGTTTCTTCCTCATGTCGTCATCAACCACAAACGTTATTCATTTTCAGACCAGAGATTCCTTAGTCATACACTTTATGAAAAAAGTACACAAGCATCTGTATTTACATGATCGTCCATGCATTTATCTGCAATTCTTTTATAACCAATCAAGATATCAGAATAGCTAGAAATAGAGATAAATGCATTTAAGCATCCCCAAAAATGAATACGTTCTCTTAGTCTTAGCTCACTGCAATAGATAAGTTCTTGGGTCTGCTCTCATAATGAGTATTTTTATATAATCGAACAAAACATAAACGAGAATATAAGCTGAAAAAGCTTAATCAGAAAAAACTGAAACAAGCTGAATCCATTCGACATAATTTCTAACAAAACATAACGGTTCTTAGGCAATACAGAAACCAAAACTCTTAAGTTCCAAAAGTAATAAAAATTCCCATAACATAGAAAGACTAAGATGAGTTTTCACTTCTTCTTCTCAGTAACACCTCCACCACCAGACCTGCCAAACACAAAAATCAGTTAAGTTGAAAGAAACAAAACACTCTCCTTCATAAATAGAGACTAAATGC
>KE158855.1:4841-26594 GCA_000411055.1 Leavenworthia alabamica | reverse complement strand
CTCTCGGCATCGGCAGTCCTCTCGGCAGTTCTCTCGGCAGTATCGACCATATCTCCCGCGAGTGATCCGGATGTCGGGCGATGAACCTCATCAAAGATCCAGAGGTTGCAATGGAGATACCAATCAGTGAAGCAGAACCGAAAGTAGTGACCCATAAGGATCGGTCTTACCAAAATCGATGCCAAACAAGATCATAGGCTAATAGCTTCTTCAGGTTTAAAAAGTCGCTTTGAATTACCTCATGCTTGGTTAGGAGACAGAGGGTAGGCGTACACAGGTGATTAACGACCAAAGAGCAATCATCAAAATCATGTGTCGGTGATGGTGTTAGTTTTGAGAAGAGTCCTCGGCAACTCTCAACATAACACTGGTCGTCTAGACATGTAGAGATTAAATTGCAAACAATAATAAACATGGGCTTTATTAGTGCAAAAGCTGGCCCGTCACAGCTGCAGCTTGATGGTGAAAGAGATGGACCGTCATATAATAAGTAATGAGCCAAAATTGACTAAGCCCAATTCTACAAACCCTAGTTTCTAAACTCAGTTTATTAGACACAAATCATTAAGACAGAACATATTTAATGTTTATTGAACTCTTAACAAATTATTTGAGTGATGATGTAACATGGAGTTTAATAGAATCTAACAAGAACTAAAACTAATCTTTTAGTGATATAAAAATTTAAAAATAAAATAGAATAGTGTAATTTTACCTTGTAAGATAATGCAATTTTTGTTTGTTTATGGAGCTAATGTAAACACACAAATAGAAGTTTGAGTGAGAGAGACTCAATTGGTTAAGTGATTGAATTCAGTGCCACAATAATTAAACTAATAGTGTCATTAGTAAATAAAGAGCTTGCAACATATATGCTATTAAGTTTGGTTTGACCTGGTTTTTGTGTTAATAAAATTTGGGTTTGGTTTGTATTAATTATTTTTCTGCCGGTTGAACCGAGAATAGATGACTTAAACCGGTCAAATTAGAAACATTTCGGAGACGTAAACCAACATGGTTAGATATATTACATTAAAGTTTGAGTTCACGTTTCTTTTGACAGAAATGTACTAATTGTGTGCCTATTAGGAAGAGTCCGAGGAGAAGCTACGCTTAGACACGAGGCCAAACAGCACTTGCGACATGACTGGTAGGATTTTTAAGAATCATTTTATTAACTTAAAAATAAATTATTCTCAGCAATATAATATATTATCATTTTTTCATTTTTTTATTCTCAAGTACTAGAGTCTCATTGGTTAGGACCAACCAATTCAATTGAAAGTAAATGAGAAAAAGGTAGATTATATACTATAATTTTTAAGAAAAAGATTTATTTATTCTCTTTTTTATTCCTTTTTTCAACTCAAAGTTTGACGAGTCAAATTGATATACTATTATCCAATAATTATGGTTTGGTTTTAAAAGAAATATCAAACCTATATAACAAACAACACATATCTTAATTACTTTATCCTTGCTTTGTTGTATTTCTTTTCTATTGCTTTATATCAGTTTATATCCGATAATAATATGAAAGAATAAAATGGTCTTATTTAACTAAAATTTAAAATATTTCTAATGTATTTCATTTTGAAAGATGTTGTAAAATACAAGTGAAATAGTAATATTTTTTTTAGTCATGATTTATGTAATAAAATATATTAAAATTTATTGTAATCTAAATATAAATTAATTTAATATTAAATAACTTTTTAAATATATTTTAAAATATAGAAGTAAATGTTTTTAACTCATAACAATATATCTTAATATATTTAAATAATTACTTGATTAAATAACATTAAATTTGCTTTGAATTTAAAATAAATTAAAATCTACTAAATTTTAGATTATTCAATAATCCCATTTAAAATAATGCTAATATGATTTTTTCAATGGTCGCAAAAAAAAACAAAACAAATAATGTATAATATTTCATGTCGTTTTCTTTAATTCTTTTTATATCGTTCATCTTCGAATACGAGGAAATGTTGGCAAATGCGTGAAACGGCACACAAAAAAACAAATCAACAAGAAACAACAACAATATATATATACACAGATTTTAACAACACATCAATAATATTAACCAGCAGAAGATATTAATATTAAAATACCTTATTTTTATTATTTTATTTGCTTATATATTTGTATATTTTGCTTTCTTTTTCAAAAAATTTCCAATTAATCTTTCCTCTAAACATTCCACAGAAATAAAGCGAACCAATTTCAATTAATGTTTTTAATATATATAAATATAATAAATAATACATAAAATATTTTTGCATTGCTTTTATGTACATATATATATATTTACTATTATTTATTTAATTTTTATTAATAAAGTAATTTAAATATTATAAAAATAACCTCTAATTAATTGATTAATTTACTCGACGTATAATCTCAATTTGATTGTCTAATTAGCGTATACAAATTTTAAAACATTATTTATTTTATAAGATTTGTAGACGGTTTCTTAACCGTATACTTGACATTTTCTTATATCTCGAATGTTTCGTGTCTTGCTGTTCAAATTCTTAGTTTAATAATAAAAAAATATTCGAAATCTTCAGTTCAACCTCTTGTCGTGTTTATTCAAGCTCCGTTCTCAAAACCTCTGTTTTTTTAATTCGTTTTCTCTGATTTTAGTGTTTAAAAATCGAATTATAAATACGACATTTTTCGTGACTGATAGGTTCTTTGTTGAATTATAAATGGACCCTCCAGCAAGAATCTTAGATTCTCTATGGCAATTCATAATTTTTATTCCTTATTTCACTTCATTACTTCTTCTGGGTTTCATTAAAGGTATGAAATTTCATGATTACAAACTCGAATTAGATGATAGTTTTTTTTGGAATAACAATGATTGTTAATAAAAATTATTTTTTTGGTTGATTTGTTTTAACTTTTTCTTAGTTTATGATGTTGACTTGAGAGATTTGCTTAATTTTGTGTAGGGTTCATTAAGATTGTTCTTCAATACCAAAAACTAATGAACTTTGTTCTGTTTTACAAATCTTGTTCACTTGTTCAATGGCTTGGTGTTTATCTATGAGTTAATTTATTGTCTGGGCAAAAAATGGCACCGTTCGGATATTCCCGTACATGATCCAAAAAATTAGATTTCGGATACGACCAAAACCGTTCATACTCTCTTATTGGGTGTTGGCTTCTGTACCCGCAGGGATCGGATACTTAAAACCCATAACTTTATTAGAGTAATATTACTTTTCGATTTCAGATAATCGAATAAAATTCAGGTATCAGATAAATTTTAAAATAACCGGATGCTCATTTCAGATTTTGGATGAATAATTCTTATGATTATATACAAAATCAGGTTTTCTAGTGTGAAATTCGGGTTTTCGGGTAAAAATTTGGGTTTTCAGATATAAATTCGGATTTTTGTATAAAAAAATTTGGATAATCGGGTTGGAAAAAATTGGATTTTCGGATTCAAATTCGGATTGCGAGTGCAAATTTAGGTTTTGGGTAAGAAAATGTTCGAAAATTTTTAGGTACTCATTTATTTCGGATTTTTGCCTAGTTTGAGATTTGAACCCGAACCCAACCGGATAGTATCCGGACCCAACCCAAAAAACAAAAATATTCTACTAGACTGTAAGTGTAAAAACCCGATAAACCCGAACTCAGTCGAGTTTTACTCGAACCTAACCCGATGGGTATTATGCCTTCATTGTTGCAAGTGCTTTATAAGTTGTTCATCTAATGAACAATTTAGTGTACTTTTACAAGTGTTGTTTCACTAATTGTTATGAACAAACGAGTAGTTTAAACTCTTATTTATTTACTTAGGTATCATCTTATGTCCACTTATATGCCTTATAATGGCTATTGGAAACACTACAATCATCTTAGGCCTTTTACCAGCACACATGATTTGGACTCTATATTCAACAATGAGGTACTCTATAATATACTTGCTTAAACAATCTTTGTGTCTTCTACAATTATATACCTTTTGACATTGTTGTGTGTTTGGTTTTCTCAGTGCTGATCAGTTAGGACCAATCTTGAAGCTCTTTATGTGTTTATGTCTTCCTCTAGCAGTCATTGTCTGGCTTGTGTTAAGTATCATAGGAAGCATACTTGGAGGAGCTTTATATGGATTGTTTTCACCTATTTTTGCTACTTTTGATGCTGTTGGTGAAGGGAAGTCTAATCCACTTTTTCATTGTTTTTATGTAAGTTCGTTTTCTCGGGTTTATTTAATGTTTTTAAATCCAGCCCAGATATAATCCGGATTACTTTCCAAGACACCAAATTACCATGTCGACTGCGGGTTAATCTGGGTCAACTGCAAATAATAAATAAATAAATATAATTATGTAAATATATATTATAATATATTAATAAAAAATAAATTACTTAAACATCACAAGTTCACCACATAAAAATAAAATACCTATAATATAATATAAATTTTTTAAAATACAAATATATTACAATAAATTACTATAATAAAAAACGTAAAAAATAATTTTATATTGTCATTGAGTAAAAAAAACGTAAAAAATAATCATATATACATATTTAAAAAATTTAAAAGTTACAAAACAACTATAAAATATTATTTTATTTTTAAAATAAAATATTTATAAATATTATATTGTTTTAAATTGATTTTTTTAATCCATGCCGGATTGATCAGTCGAACTAGCCGGATGATGGGTTAATAGTGGTTATTTCTGGATTTTTCCGGTTTTTAAATTACTGGTTTTTACTTTGAAACCCAAACTGTAAGAATAATTGGGTCCCACACTAACCAGTCCGACCGGCCGGGTCGAGCCATTCTTAAAACATTGGTTTTATTATTTATACACTTCAGTCACATTTTACTCATATTGTTTTAGGATGGAACTTGGAGCACTGTACAAGGTTGTTTCACTGTTGTCTGTGATTTCAAAGATGTTTGCTTTCACTCATATTTTTCATTTATGGATGATCTTAGAACATCTACCTCGGATCATCATTATTACGAAATAAGGTCTATAAGAACTCTTGTGAATTTGAGTGTAATCTTGTGTTATATATTACACAAACAATGGTTTCTTACTCTTTGTACTTATGCATTCTTAGGTTACTTCAAGTTCCCGGAGCTGTTCTGGTCGCGGTTCTTGGTATTTTTGTTGATATACCGGTGATTTCACTCATAGCCTTATGTAAAAGCCCTTACATGTTGTATAAAGGTTGGCGCCGATTGTTTTCCGATCTTATCGGACGTGAAGGTCCTTTCTTGGAAACAATGTGTGTTCCAATAGCTGGTCTTGTGATCTTACTTTGGCCATTAGCTGTTGTTGGATCGGTTTTAGGATCTGTGATCTCTAGTTTCTTCATTGGTGCTTACGCCGGTGTAGTCTCATATCAGGTTTAAGACTTTATGATGAAGAAACTAGTCCTAGGCAAAATAATCTACCAGAAGCACGCGACCCAAAAAACACTATCCGAATTCGAACTTGAATTCAAAAAATTCTTCCAATGGGTGCTAAACTCGAAACCCGTACCCGAATCTGATCCCGTTGGTTTAAATCTAAAATATAGTTATATATATAAATAATTAAATTATTTTAAAAGTTTTAGTTATTTGAAGATTTAATTAATTTTATAAATTTAATAATTTGTTACAATATTTCTTTATCCGCACATACCCGAATCCGAGTCCAAACCGAACCCGACAAAATTATTCCATTGAGTACTAGATTCCAAAACCTGATATATCCAAATCCGAATGACTTTTATCAGAACCTGATCCATTTACCCGAATGTCTAACCCTAGAAGAAACAGTGTGGATTGTAGTGATATTAATAATTTGTTTCTTTCTTGTAGGAGTCATCGTTCTTCTTCGGTTTATGCTTTGTTGTGGCATCTGTTTCGATTTATGATGAGTATAGCAATGATGTTCTTGATTTGCCAGAAGGTTCTTGTTTTCCTAGGTTTGTCTCCAAGGGTTTTATCTTTTCGTTTTTTTTCATATTCTGAAAATAAGATTTTGTTTTACAGACCAAAGTATCGAAGAAACGAAGAAGGCATTAGTACAATACTTTCTGGTCTTTCATCAAGACCAAACTCTTTTAAGACAACTCCATCAAGAGGAGGATCAAACAGAGGTCCAATGATCGACTTGAAGCCGCTTGATGTACTTTCACAACCTCTTCCTTTATTGAATCTTTGGTTATTAGCTCTGGGCGGTGGGTTTGTTCGATTTAAACTAGTTTTATATGTTCTCGGTTTTTTGGTTTTCAAAAATTAGTTCCGAATTGAAATTGAATAAAATATCAGTTTATTTGGTTTGGTTTTCGGTATTTTCGGTTCGGATTTTAGGTATATTCGGTTCGGATTTTAGTAAAAAATATATTTCTCAATTCAATCCGATTAACTCAAATTAACCAAATAAATCTGAAAATTCATCTTTCGGTTCGGTTTATTCGGTTTTTGAGTTTATTCGAGTTAATTTACACCGAATAACCCAAACCGAAATATGGTTTTTTACATTTATTCGGTTAACTAAATAAACTAAATATTAACTCAAACCGAACCGAACCGAAAACCAAACTAGAGTTAAAAATGTTCTGATCGATTTAGTCACTTGAAATTGAATAATCCGAAACCCAACCGAACCGAATACCCAAGGCTAGTTATATATCTAAAAACCTAAACCTGTTTTTATTGGTTGGCTTAGCTTTTGGAAGCTCTATTTGTGGAATGTAAAAGGTATGGAGAGATTATGATAACAAAAGGTATTATAAACTCAAAAGACATTGAAGATGCTAAATCTAGTAATGGCAGTCAAGTGATCAGTATTGGCTTACCTGCTTATTCTCTTCTTCAAGAGCTTTTACATTCTATTAAATCTAATTCAACCGGTTTATTACTCGGTATAATCCGCAATGCTTCAACAGCCATTTCTATTACAAAATCTGTTTCTTTAAGTGTTTGGTTCGATTCACAAGTTTTGTTTTGTTTAGGTGATGGTGAAACAGAGATAACTAGAACAAACCGTCCGAAAGACGCGGTTTTCGATTGGTTTTTGAATCCGTTTTTGATACTTAAAGATCAAATCAATGCATCAAACTTATCTGAAGAAGAAGAAGAGTATCTTGGGAAGTTAGTATTACTATTTGGTGATTCAAAGAGATTTAAAAACTCCATTGTTGAATCTGAATCTCTTCCTTTAACCGAACTCAAGAAAGCTGAACTCGACGCTTTCGCTCGAAGGTTACAAGGATTAACCAAATCAGTATCAAGATATCTAACATTTAGAAGACATTTTGTTGAATTAGTCAAGAAACTATCAAATGATTTAGACAATAAACATAATTTAAGATTGGTTTCGCGTATCGGTAAACCGGTTTCTCGGATTTTTAGTCAGAAATCTTTCAATAATCAAGATTCACTAAACAATTGTTTAAGAGACATTGATGATATTGTGTAAGTAAAAAACCATAATTAGATTTGAAACTTTGGTTGTGTTTTTAAGCTCTGTAATGATAATATGAATATGAAACTGTTTCAATAATCTAACAAATGTTCTTTGTCTCTTTGTGACTTTGTCTTGATGATGATGATGTTCTTCAGAAGCAACAGAACCGTTTCTTCTGCAATAGAAATAGTTTGTTTTCTATTTAGTCCTTGTATTTTCTAAAATATAAAAATAATGACTGGAATTTTGGATTGTTACAAATTAGTCCAATTGGTTAAGAAAATGGATTTTTTACCGGAGGTTCGTCTTGACCACCGTTGTTATTATCACGACGTTGTGACGTGGCACGACCACTTGCATTTGTCTTTTTATCGTCTCGAGCTTTAGCGAATATAACTGTAAATCCTTCGGCTGATGCTGGATCGTTCACATCCCATTCTCCAAATTTTGGTAACGGTCGATCTTGTCGTTGATTATTGTTCTGAATTATTCATCACAAAAACAATAAATTGTAATTTCTTTTTGAATTAGAAAATTGTGGAAAATGTTAAAGATCTTACCGAAGCCATTCAATTTTTTTTGTTTGATAAGATCCAACAGAACCTAAGATGATGATCTTCAAACAAAAAAAATTGTTGTCTTTTCGTTTTTATTTTTTGTTTGTTCTTAAGGATTTAATTACGTTAAAATAATTAGAATATGAAACAGAATTACGCTGTCTGAAGTTTAAATATAGATTACGTGTTTTTTATTGTTTAAGTTTTTGCATAATATTAAAAACGGCATGAATTGTTTGTCTTCTGTATTGAAACGAGATGATTTTCTTGAACTGTTTTTGTTTAATTTAAGTCGAATCAGGTGTCGCCACGTATTGGATTGTATCGAACCCACTTATTGATCTGTTATTAGCCTAACGGTCAGGATTGTTTTAGATTTGATCAACGGTTATGATGACGTAGACATAGCTAAGCCTCACTCATTGATTTGTTTGGGTTTATTCTGTTTTTGGATTATCCTGAGATTTTAGAATAGAAAATGTTTCGCTTCGAACTTATTCAAATCGATTTTATAAAAATATTTGTAGTTCTAAGTTAAAAAAAATGAAGTCTTTTAGACAATTAGAATATGAATTAACCGAAAAATTTGACAATTTAAAATTAAAAAGAATATTTAACGGTTTAGAGTAACCAATATAGGTAAAAAATAATCTATACATTTGGATTAGTTAGGTTATCCAAAATTATGATGTTAAAGTGTTAAACAAATATTAATAGGTTAAACCCAGAGTTAGCATTTGGGTAAATGGGTCATATTCGGGTAAAACCTATTCGGATTCAGATATATCGGATTTAGGAGTTTAGTATCAAATGAAATAATTTTGTCGGATTCAATTCAAATTTATATTCAGGTCGGATCGGATTTCGGGTAAAGAGATATTGAGAAAAATAGTTACATTTTTAAAAATTTAACTAAACTTTTGTAAATATAACTAAAAGTTTTAGAATAATTTAATTATTTGTATATATAATTAGATTTCGGATTTTAACTAACGGATTTAGATTCATTTACAGGTTTTCGGATTTAGGAATGTAACTCTCAATTGAATAATATTTTGAATTCAGGTTCAGATTCGAGTAATATTTTTGGGATCGAATTCGGATCGGATGTTTCGGATAGGTTATTTTTGTCTGGGACTAGTTAAATCAAAACCGATTCAGATCGATTGTTCAAAACGGTTTGGTTTCGGATTCGATTTCATGACCATGCTTAGTAAATAGAAGAGATAAATGTTTATATTGGAACTTGCAAAGTAATAATTATATATTCTACAAACATATGAGCTCAAAAAGAAGCTTCTATTTTGAAAATAACTAAGAAAAGGTAATGAGCAAAAGCCATTGATGATCAGATTCAACGAGACAGAGCAAGAAACACTGAAGCTGATGCAATCTGAACTTTAAGATCAGCAATATCAATGTCATGTCCACCTTCCACTAATCCCCATTTATCCACTTGTAAATCTTCTTCAAGTCTAATCAATTTGATTGCATCATCGATCTGCAATTTCCCACAGAAGATGGCAAGAGCGATTACTATCGAATGAGCTGATGCTTGTAGAGCATCAATACTTGCGAGTTCACCATCATTTGTCTTCTTTAACAAAACTTCTACTGCTTTCACTAGTTTATCATCTTGTTTACCTCCAAAGATGCTTGAATACACTTTGGGCTTTATCCCAAACTCTGATTCTAACCAGTTAAGTAAAGGATCAATCCTCTCTACTTGAACCTCTACAAAGGTGGCGTAAAACCGTAAGTGTAAAATCTATAAGGTAGCAGAACTGAAGAGAAGATGTTGTACACATACCATGAACTTCACTAGTTAGATCATTATCTTCCGGTGCTCGGAAAAAGACAAGATCTTGATGTAACTTTCTCAATAGATGTTCTATAATCTTTGAACGAGTAAGCGGAACTCTTTCGAGTGCAGTACATGCTAGTCTCATAAGTGGCATTGTGAATGGTCTAATCCCTTCTGTTAGCTACACAAGAGACCATGTTAGGATCACAGAGAAGGCTAAGTCTAGTGTTTTAAATCTCACATCTACTGATCCAATATTTAACTTATTGATCACATCCAAGAACTCAGTAACAATAGTAAGCTCTCAGCTTTAAGTAGAATTAACAATGAACAGATCTAATAACAAGACCTTTAGCTAAATTCAATCAAACCCAACATTGATAAGCTTCAGAACATTACCTAAATGGGTTAAATCAGTGAAATTTTCAATACCTAACCTATTGATCACATCAAAGAACTCAGTAACAGCAAGCTCTCAGCTTTAAGTTGAATAAACAATGAACAGATCTAACTACAAGAGCTTTAGCTAAATGGATTTGACTAGGAACAAACCTGATACTCCCATTCAGCTGCAATGGCCTTGGCAAGCGCTAAAGAAGGAAGCTTGAGAGGTCTTTTTGAAGGGGTTTTAAGGGTTCTATAATCAAGCATCACAGTCCAGCCATTTCCATCATCAGCTTCTCTCGTTGTCACTTTCTTATAGAATCTCTTCCCTACGATTGAACCAGTCATGAAAGACGTTGGCATCGTCACTGACTCCGATTCATTATTCCGGCGAACGTTTGGAGCTTTAACGAAGATGGGTTTCTCAGTTTCTTTCTCGATTGTGAATGAAGATTCCGATGACTGAGTTTCGGAATCGGATTGACGAACAGCAGATATTGTACAGAAGGATCGAGCACGAACGATCAAATTAGGGTTCCTAGCTGATCTAAAAGCTCTTCTGATTAATATCGCCGCCATTTAATTCAACCTCTCCGGTGAATTTTGACCTAAATATGGAACTCTCTGAGCTTGCTGGTTAGGGTTCTAGATCAGATATGTTAGATCAAGTCAAAACGATGTCGTCGCATCCGAAGTGTAAACCGAGAAAAATCAAACAAAAACCAAACCAAACCAAATTAAATACGGTTTATTTTTATACGAACGTAGCCTTAAAGACAGCTAAATTCAGATAAGGCTCACATTAATCAATCACCTGCTTTACCCATCACGCGAAGATCGTGGACTTGGAATCATCTTTATCGTTCAGAATATGACACGTCATCACATTTGACCCATAATAATTCTGTTTTTATCCTTTAAAGGCTCTGTTCATCAATCATTATCAATCATCTTCATCTCCTTCAACTCCGGAGAACAATTAAACAAAAAATGGCTTCGTGGAATTCGATTCCGCTTGAAATCTCATATGAAATCGTAGGATGGATAGCTTTTGCTTCGTGGTCAATTAGCTTTTACCCACAGCTGATTTTGAATTTTCGCAGGAGAAGGTAGATAGAGTTAGATAGAATTTTTCTAGGGTTTTTTCAT
The DNA here is from genome assembly GCA_000411055.1 of Leavenworthia alabamica. Lineage (NCBI taxonomy): Eukaryota > Viridiplantae > Streptophyta > Magnoliopsida > Brassicales > Brassicaceae > Leavenworthia > Leavenworthia alabamica. The sequence goes on along the minus strand of KE158855.1, from coordinate 15,249 downwards.
TGAAATTGAAATTGAAATTGATCTCTCTGTTTGTTTTTGTATGTGTTTGAGAAAAGTGTGGTGGGATTAAACTTCGACTTCGTGCTTTTGAATTTAACAAAGCACTCATCGTATATGATCTACAACGTTTGCCTTTACTTTAGTCCAGTTATACAGAAGCAGTACTTTGACACTTATGGCGATAATGAGGTTCTCTTCTTTATTTCTGTGTGTTATGATTTGTATTTTTATCGTTGTTGAAAGCTTTTGGTTACATTCTTCAAGCATATACTTGAATCAACTAGTTTGTTTTAGATTGAGAAGTCTAGATTAGTAGTCTTGTTCGATTCTCAGATGCATGATTGAGTTAGTTCTTGGTGACACATGCCCAGATTGTGCTTTTGGTTATCATTCTTAAAGCATATACTTAAATAAACTTGTGTGTTTACAAATAAGTTAATTGATTGAGTAGTCTAGATTAGTCTTATTCGATTCTCTGATGGATGATTGAGTTAGTTCTTGGTGACTCAGATGTCCTAGATTGTCTCTTCTTTTACTGTTTTTGGAATCTAACTAGGGTAAGCAAACTTGGCTGTTGCCTATGATATCCAGTTTAAGAGCTTTTTTATTCGACATTTTAGTAAGTAAGATTGTAATTTTGTTGGTTTAAGGGCATTTTTAGATCAAATTTATTCATTTTTTTTTTGCTTAGGACATCCAAAACTGTTGGACCGACATGAATCTTTCAACTTGATTTTAGACTTATATTTTGATAATGAAGTCAAAATGAAAACACAAGTTAGTTACTTTTCGTAAATGAGCTTGTGCCTTGGTGATATCTTTGTTCAAGTTTTCAAGATGAGTATTGGTAGCTTAGAAATGTACATAGTTTTTTTGTTTTCTTGCTCTGAAAGTTCATATTTGACAGATCAAATTGTTCAAGCTGGTTTAGTTGTTGCCTGGGAAAATTGCATTAGACATTTACATAAATCATTCTTTGTATGTGTTTCAGATGATACCTGTGGCTACAAATGATGTTGCATTCTCAATCCATGCTGTTGTAATGACAGCTCTTACACTCTTCCAGATCTTTATCTATGAAGTTAGTCATCAAAATTTTCTCTTATCCTTTGTTTTCTTTATCCAATAATACATGAGTCTTGATCATATATATCGACTTTTTTTCTCAGCGTGGACCTCAAAAAATATCAAAACTTGCTTCAGGTCTTGTGATTATAGCTTGGGGGTTTGCAGTTATATGTTTCTTTATAGCATTACCTACACAATCTTGGTTATGGCTCATCTCTATCTTCAAGTAAGTTACTATACATAGCCTTAGTCATGGGCGTTCGGAATCATCGGTTCAGTTCGGTTCGTAATAGGCAGTATTCGGTTTTATAAAATTTTATAAAATTCACTGTTTAATACAGAATAAGCACATCGGTTCTGTTCTGTTTTCAAACATTTTAATCAGTTTGGTTTTGGGTGATTCTAAAATAAAAATAACAGTTTTTTTGAGTTATTTCTGTTTGGTTTGGATTAAAAAATAAAGAAAACATATAAAAATAAAATAGAAACAGAAAATATTCGGTAGTCGGTTCAGTTTGGTTCGGAATTCAGTTTTTCAAAAATTTGTAAAACCCACCGTTTAAGACCAGATTAACAGATCAGTTCAGTTTGGTTTTTATATTTTAAATTCGATTTGGTTTGGTTTTTCTGCCGAGGAGTACATAGTCTTCTATCAACCCAGTTCTTTTACTGGCGTAATCTAACATTTTTTGTTATAATATAGCTCGATTCAGGTGGTGATGACATGTGTTAAGTATATTCCACAGGTCATAATACAAAAACCTTCAATAGAATCTAGCATGAATTGAGATTGATATGTGTATTATTATTGATTTTGTTAATAGGCAAAGATGAACTTCAGTAGGAAGAGTACAGTTGGGTGGAGTATTGGGAATATTCTTCTTGATTTTGGTGGTGGTCTTGCTAATTATTTTCAATTGCTTTTACAATCTATTGACCAAAGTAACCTTTTTTATTTTTACTCTCATTATTATTATAATAATAATTATATTTTGATACAAAAAACTGAAATTATTGCTTTTGTTTTCTTTAGATTCTTGGGTGAATTTTTATGGGAACATTGGAAAGACTCTTCTATCTCTTGTAAGTAAATTTTCTGAGTTTTTCTTAATTTGTTTTCATACATCTCTTGGTTTAGTTATTTATCTATAACTTGAGCTTTATATACAACTGGATAGTATGTTTTTTTAAAACGGATATCTGCATCTGGAATTTTTTTGTTATTTTTATTTGTAGCCTAATATTAGGATCTGTTTTTGATATTCAGGATCAGATATCCAAATTCGTAGTCGAATATACGTATCTGTTTAAAAATAAAATAAAAAATAAATTACGTTATAATGAATATATCCAGGTTATGCTTTTTTATTTTTTATGGATTCGGAATTTCGGATCCAACAAAAAAACCAGATATCGGATCCGTAACAGGTCCTAATCTACACTGGTTTATACTTTTTTTTCCAAATAGGTTTTGTCGGATTTTGATTTTAATGAGTCACCACTTTCCATTGTAAAAAAGTTAAATGTTTTTGAATATAATTTTACATAATATTAAAAAAAAATTGAGTTTTTGTTTTATTTTTCATATTATCTCTAGATCTAATAAAATTGTTCATATTTTAATACAGATCTCAATATTTTTCGACATCCTGTTCATGTTTCAACATTATGTATTATACCCAGAGAAGAAAGTTTCAAAATCTCAGGAAACTAGTAATGGATCGAACGAACCTCTCATTGATTCTTCTCATGAACATGTTTGATTGAAGATCTTTAGTTACAGTGTTTCCTTTGTATATACAACATCAGAAAATAAGGTAAGAAAAGTTCAGAATCGTAGTTTTACTCAATGTTTTATATTCTTAAATATAAGTTTCATGTATCATTTATCACAGAAACAATGTATGTATAATACAATGGTCAAATCGTGGATCACTTTTTATTTTATTTTATTTTAGTTTATTTCAAATTATACATTTTTTTGTCAATAATGTAATGGAACTGGCAAGTCGATCCGTTGGTAATTATATTGGTATGATAAAACACGCGCTGGTTCTGAACTTGTGCTGTCGTGCACCAACCGCTAATTCATCTGTTTCTTTGTTCATGATTCTTTATATCCATTTCAGAAAATTTTTTTTTAAATGTTGCTTAAGCTTTGTTATTTCATTTAACATTAGAGAGAAAGTTGGCGAACCTTGTGGATCATCAAGCATCTCCACTAGGTCTTAACAATCTGTGTAAAAGCAAATTTTGAACATTTTTATTCTGACCATACTTTGCATTGCCCAGAGTAATCCTTCCATTTCTGTATGCAGATCGTATATATGTTATTTACCCCTATAATGACGACATTCGTTCTGTTTTCCTTTAAAATCTATCCTAACCCCGAGAATTGATCCACATCTTTCCATGATCCATCTACAAATCACTCCAATTGATACTTTTCCATATTATCTGTTAATCTTGATCTTGTTTTATGGTCAGTTCCATTATGATCTTTCAAACCTTGACTCCAACTATGTGCTTCCACTTCTGCTTGATTGACTACTTTCATTGGATTATATCCATTATTATTAAAACATTTATTATTTCTACCTTTCCATAAGTACAAAATAATTCATGGATATGAAACTTTTTTTTCATACATCTCTTGTCTAGATAGTAAATAGTTTATACTCGTAATCATCGCCCCTTTGGGGGATAAACCTGGTATCGCACAACGCTTGACAACACCCATACTTGTAAAACTGGAGGACATTCAAACAAAACATGATATACTGTTTCATTATCAGCTCCACATGTCTAGCATATTGTATCACAGTTTATACTTCTATGTCCTAAATTAGCCATAACTGGTATGCATCCTGTCATTACCTGCCACATAAAGTGTTGAATTTTGGATGGGCAGTCTACCTTCCACATTTTTTCTATAAGTGACTTTACATCTGGTTCTTGAACCGGTAATATTGTTTCCTTTCTCTTTGATCGTAATACCTCATAACCCGACTTAACCAAATATCTGCCTGATTTTGAATAATGCCAACCAAAATCGTCAGCTTTAAAATCCACATTTACCGGTAATCCTTTAATTAGTCGAATATCTTCTTGCGAATATATTTCTTCAAGCATTAGGATATTCCACCAACTAGTTTCCGGATCTACTAACTGATTTACTTTAAAATGGGGGTTATGATTTGGTCCCCTATATATAGCTTGCCTTGGTCGTAGAGCAAGAATCCAAAGATTAATCCAAACTAAAATTGAATGATCTGAACCCACTCTCTTAATAAAATGTGATCTACCACATGTCGCGCAGAAATAATACTTCTCCATCCCTATGATGGGTCATACACTCTTCTCACATCTAATGGAGAAGAATTCTGGAAGTACCATCCCTTAAAAACTCGTCTGAAAAGTGACTATGGTTCTTTAAGAAATCGCCATAGCTGTTTTGCTAATAGTGTTGTATTAAAATCTTCTAAATTTTTGAATCCTAACCCTCCACTATCTTTTTGAATCACATAATTTATCCCATGATTTCCAATGTATACCCCTATCTTGACCATTCGAACTCCACCAATATCTTGCCACCACGCTTGTTAGTTTTGTGGTGATAGTATTTGGTAAATGAAAACATGACATCACATAGGTTGGAATTGCCGTAACAACCGACTTGATAAGAACTTCCTTCCCTCCCTTTGACAGGAACCTAGATGTCCAATTATTAATCCTTTTTTCTAATTTGTCTTTAACAAACTGAAAAACTTTTGTTTTACTTCCTCCCAAAATTTCTGGAATCCCTAGGTATGAACTCATCCCTCTTACTGAAATGATTCCTAGAACCTTGTGCATAGTCTCTCTGATCTCTGGCTGTACCTTATGGCCAAATTGTATTGAAGATTTTTGATAATTATTTTGTTGCCTTGATAACATTTCGTACTGTTTCAAAATTTCTAGTATAATTTGTAGCGTCCCTGATCCGCAATGGGATCAGTGGCTGAACTTGGCCGAGGGAAAAATGAGGGGAAATCTTGGCTAAGTGACAAAGTATTGGGAATCACAGTCCCAAACTAAGTCCCCGGGGGAAAAAGGGAGGAACTATGGGAATTGAGTCGGAAATGATCAAGTATCGAGCTTAATAAGCTCATTGGGAAACATGGGACAGGTGCCAGGAAGCCCACGATAGCTAGGACAGCTTCCAGGAATTTCTAAGTAGTTGGGACAGATGGTCGGTAAAAATTGAGCTAACACAGTCAGCTGTCTTTAAGCTCGAGCTAGCTGTGTCAGCTATCAGGGAGCTCGACCTAGCTAGACTAGCTATTGGGAAGCTCGACCTAGCTGACCAATGGTGGGAGCTGGAACAGCTGAAGTATCGTCGGTAGGTCATTGGGGTAGTTACTCGGGTGATGGATGAATACGCGGGAATGAAGGGTTGTATATCACCGAATGGTTATCATCGAGCAGGAGACAACCTTTCGACCCTATAACTGTCCGGACGCGAGAAATCTATATATAGATCGTCAGAACTCGCAAGAAAAAAACAGAGAAAGAAAACAGAGAATTTCGGGAAGATATCTAGAGTGATTCTAAGGAAAATATATGAGTAAACTGGGAGTCATCGGCCAATATCTGTCACGAACGAACGGATATCGGGAGAGATCGTGGTCTGATATAAAAGATCGGTGATTCGATCAGAAACACAGAACATTAACAACAAACTCTCAGGAATCAAGGTAAGTATGGTTCCGATGCACTATGATCGGTTCTATATCTGATTATATGATAATTCTGGTTATGGGATGATGGATATGGGTTAGAATTTGCATATATTCATTCTCTGCATATGCATATTGATTGTTCCTGACTTGAGAACAACAATTACTTATGAGGATGGATTTTCAGGAAAGGATGGTGATCGGGATAAGGGAATTGCCTAGACGCGAGGGATTCAAGGCCGAGATATGAGTGGTGATACACGGATAGTCTAGGATTGTTATAATATGTAATAGTGTATATGAAAACTTGCATATTGTAATAAAACCTTTGTGATTAAATAAAGATATCCGGCTATTCCTTAAAATCTCTAATAACTAGTGTAATTTATAAATAATGAATCTCATAATCAAAACCTCAAAAGAATTACACTAAGAATCAGACTAAAAATATACTAAGGGATGTGGAGATTCAACACGGACTTGGGATGTCTGGGATTGGGTCCTTACATAACTGCTGCTTCTGATTCTTTCGTTTTACAGAAAAAACACTATCATCTGCAAAAAGCAAATGTGATATCGGTGGACTGGCCCGTGATACCTTGAGTCCCGTTAAACTTTTGTTTTCCTCCGCCTTTCTTATATTTGCAATTAGCACTTCTGTGCACATGATAAATATATATGGCGAAAGTGAATCCCCTTGCCTTATCCCTCGTTTAGGATATATTTGACCTTGTCGGCTCCCATTAATAATAACCTTATACTGGACCGATGATATACACCATAAAATTCAACTTATACATTTCTCTGAGAATCCCATTCTCCTCATAACTGCTTCTACAAACGACCACTCAACTCTATCATACGCTTTACTCATATCCGTTTTAATCGCCATAAATTTTCCTTGGCAGCTAGGATTTGTCCTTAGACCATGAAACATTTCCTAAGCTATTAGGATATTGTCTGATATCAACCATCCTGATATAAATGCTGATTGTGTTTCTGATATTCCTGAGCTATTAGTGATATAAATGCTACTTAGCACCGTGGCCAACATATATGTTTATGGGAGGGGGAATGGTTTGGTGGTTCGCATTTCAAGGAACGATTACCATTTCGGAGGTATAACGAAGGTACTCAGTAGCTATGTTATTTTTAACAAGATTTCTTCGATGGTGCTTAAAAGGCATAAAATGGCTAATGACTTGGTTGTTCTTTTGGGTGATGGAAAAAACTGATAATGAGGACACCATAGATTATATACTGGTCCTGTGGAAGAGCCAAAGATATGGAGGTGCAGTAAATCAAAGTTTCAAAGGTACCATAGTTAATCCTTTAAATAAAAAGGATTATTTAGTGTTGAAGATTAGGTTCTTTGGTAATAAAAAGGTTATTTGGCTCTGGAGATGCATGGTTTCTGCGGTACTGAGGTACGAAATTTTCTAAGGTGGCAACGATGTAAGTTTCAAGCAGATGGTATGGTGGAGATCAAAATAATAAAGGTATTTCGGATAAAAATTAAATTTGCAAGTTGTGATGGTTTACCCTTGCAAAGGAAATATCACTTTGTTAGTCTTAACAGGGCCCACGCTAAATTGAAAGTACATGGAGGAATGGTATCTTGTTTATGTGCATGCGTTTGTTTAAAATATAGGTTAATTTGGTTAACAAGACTAGGGTATCGGATTTTTGGATTATGGTGTTATATGGTGCTAAAGGGTTACAGCTAAGTGTAACAAGTTGGCGATGGTTTGGAGTTTTGCGGTCTGATGCATACATTAAGTTATTTCACTCTGGTCATAGTTGTAAGTTTTACTTAAGTAATATTGTTGTGGTTTTTATAGAAGCGGAAAAGTCAAATTTAAATATCCAGGAAATAATTGTGGTGGTCTCTCGTAAAGACATATTAGGTGTTAGTTATATATCTGTTGTTGGTATGGAATATATAGATTTATTAAGTACAAACATGACTAGTGGAATCATGGATATCCACTTAGAGAAGATACGTTTTAAAAAATCATTGGGCCATAGAAAGAGAAACACACAGACAAATGGATTTCAAAATGGTAAATGTCACTACATAAACAAATCTATAATCGGCATTGAGGTTATATATAGGCTATACGAAGAGGTAACTAATGAGTTCTTTTTCAAATTTACGACATTATGAAAATTTTAAGTTGGAATTGTCAAGGTTAGGAAATGGAAGAACAATTGGTTATTTGCAGGAGTTATGGAGAGATAACAAACCAGATTTTCTGTTTTTAGCAGAAACAAAACAAAATTATACATTTGTTCAAAATTTCAAACACATTTTGGTTATGATCATCTAGTAACAATTGATCCATTAGGTACTACTGGAGGTCTTGCGGTATTTTATAATAAAGAGTTTGATCCAAAAATAAATTTTAAAGATGGTAGAATTATAGATCTAGAATTAACATTTAAACCGAAAAAATCTTCTTGTCTTTCTTATATGGAGACCCGGTTCCTATCAACAGGGAGAATACATGGGAAAGACTAAAAAGATTAAGTTTAATACGAACGGAACCATGGATGATAATTGCCGATATAAACGAGTTAAGAGGAAATCATGAAAAAACAGGAGGTCGCTTAAGATACCAATCAACATTTTCAGATTTCAATAATATGATCAGTATTTGTGGCTTTATGGAATTCCCTTGCTTGGGTAATCAACTCTCATGGAGGGGGAGACGCGGATCAGAGGTAATTAGGTGCAAATTGGATAGGGGTTTGGCAAACAATGATTGGCATAATATTTTCAATAAATCGTTTATAGTATATCATAAAATGGTAGGCTCTGATCATAGACCTATTTGTGCGACGATTGATGATAGATATTACAAAGGAAGAAAAAAATTTAGGTTTGATAAACGATGGTTAGGAAAAGATGGTATAAGAGAAGCGATAGAGGAAGGATGAGGGATCTCACCGGAACATGGAATTCGAAACTTTGTTGAAAAATTAACACTTGTAGACATAAAATATCGGTTTGGAGGAAAGATAACATAAAAACGGGAGAAGGAAAAATATCTGATCTACAGAAAGCTTTGGAAGAGATTCAAGAGGACGACCAACGGACACATGAGGAGTTAGTTGAGATAACAATAAAACTAAAAGAAGCTTATCGAGAGGAGGAAATATTTTGGTGGCAAAAATCAAAAAATAATTGGTTACGGGAGGGTGATCAAAATACAAAAAAATTTCATAATCAAACAAAACAACGGCGTGCTAGAAAAGGATAACGGGTTTAGAAGATGATAGTGGTAATTGGGTGATGGAGGAAAATGAGTTGAAGGGGATTGTGGTGAAATATTTTGATGAGCTCTTTACATCGAACAATCCGACGGATTTTGATGATGTGGTAAATGAGGTTGACGTAAGAGTGACACATTCAATGAATGAGAGTTTAATAGTTCTGGCATCAGAGGAAGAAATAAAAAAAGGCTCTTTTTTATGATGAATCCAACTAAAACATCAGGAGCTGATGGGATGACGGTATTGTTTTATCAAAGGTTTTGGGATATAGTGAAAGATGATCTATTACTTCTAGTAAATGGCTTTCTCACTTCGGGAACTTTTGATCAACGGTTAAATTCAACGAATATATGTTTGATTCCAAAAAAAGAAAATCCAAACAAGATATTTGAATTTAGACCTATTATTTTGTGTAATGTCGGTTATAAGGTGATATCAAAGGTCTTAGGTTAAAGTATTGTTCACCTTCACTAATTATACATTTATTATATAGCTTAGATAAAGTAATATATGTTTTGTTTAAAAAAAAAAAATCACATATTTTCTTTGGGTCATTTTCTTTATTTGGGCCGTTTTATATAGCCTTTTGGCCCGTTTGATATAGCCTTTTGGGCTGAACACAATATTACATAACGGATCTCATTTCGAAGAACCAAGAAGACGACGTCGTATATACGTTCGTGATGACGTGAAGAATAGAAGGCGATAACTGGTTTTTAATCTTTCCCAGTATGACTAAGTCAAGACACTAATTAAATGATAATAACGAAAAACAATTAAGAGGATAATTTCAAAGCAACAAAAAGATAAATAATGACCTAAAATATCACAAGGTATCATAACCTTTTGTATTTGAAAAACAGTTAAAAATAAGACAAGTCGGTCGGTTCTCTCTCTAGGCGATTTCCGGGGAGATTTCCGGCTCGACTCTGGTAGTTTTTCCGGCAAAGATCTAAAATCTGTTTTGTTCTCTGATTTCAATCTTTCACAAAATCGATTTTTTTGCCAGTTTGTTTATTTCGTTTTTGTGTAAATACTTTCCAACACCATGTCGATTTAAAGTCCGGTGATACTGCCGGTTATTATCCGTTCTTAGTGAGGGTTTACTGTCCGGTTATGATGCCGGTTAATGGTCCGATGTGATGTCGGCCACCTAAAGCTCCAGATTTTGTTGATTTAGATCTGTTAGTTTTTTGTTTATCATTTGGTCTTCTTTGTTTGCAGAACCGGTGTAATATAGAGCCTTTTTCCTCCGTCAGAATCGGGCCGGGGCACCGGTTGTGGAGAAAGGTCTCCGGTAACTTTTAGACATTGATCGACATGTTTAACAAGGGGAAATGAAGAAA
>KE158850.1:0-11861 GCA_000411055.1 Leavenworthia alabamica | reverse complement strand
ATTTTATATGGGACGTAAAAGGGACACATTTTTATACTCCCGAATTCCTGTCCCATTCTCATTCCCGTAAAATCCCGTTTGCCCACACCTATATATCAATATTCAACTTTGGTAGATGAACGAGTTACACCCGTTTGCTTCTTGGAGGACCAAACAATCAGGTGCCTTCCAAGGTAAACAATATAGGTTTTTGTAGATGTGAAAGCATGAAATCTCCTTCCCTAATTTATATTTTTCTTATAAATAATTGTTATTAGATTTATTTAAAAAATTCTAGACTTAACATTAGTTATAAAATATAACTATATACCCCATATTGAAAAGAACTATGAGATCTGCCCTTGATTGGGCCTAAATTTTATCCTAACAAAAAGCTAGAAAATATATATTACTATGCCATTTTATATATTTAAAAATAGCAAGTAAAAGGTTTAAGAAAAAATAATTTGACAAAAAAAAGAATAAATATGGAAAGTGAGTGATTAAAATTTTTTCAATCTTATCATCTTACAAAAATAAATTAATATAAAGAAAAAAATTCAGACACATTAGGCTCATACTTAGGCCCACTTTGGCCCATTTAGTTCCCCTATAAATTGAGCCTACAAAGTTCTTAAACATTTGAAAGTAACGAGAAACAAAGAGAATGTGAATTGTACCCATATCATGTATACATTTTTGTCTTACATCCGACTTATCCCAAAAAAAAATTATTATATAACAGAAATGTTTTCAACCAACAAATATGTAATCAAAAAACAAATGTTAAAGATAAATAACTTATTTAGATATGAATTTGATATATATTAGATATAATAATCTTAGTTAGATAGATATGCCCTAATCCTATTAGAAGTTAGCTCCAAATCTTTTATACATATAGTCTTGTCTTATGTTGATTAATATACATAAATATTCAAAGTACAATTTACTTCTAAGCATGGTATCAGAATCTTAATTTTATAAGACCTAGTTTTGTTTTCTTAAAAATCTTCTAGAAAGTTTATATGCCGTATATAAACTGTTTAACACACTGTATGATTGAAGTGTTGATTTGCACCCACTAATGGTTAAAATGTGAATTCATTTCAAAGAAAAAGGAGTCTCGACAGTTCAACAAATGTTTGTCGAATGAAGATAGACTGGTGAGAGGTAATTGCTTTCTTTACTACATTGAAATAGTTTGATTTTCATATTTTACAATTTGCAAGTTTGGTTTCTAACTTCTTGTTCTTTGGATTTTTGTTTTCTTAATAGAGTTGGAACTTGAATTTCAATAGGCTGGTGATCTTTAGAGTGAGGTAATGTTTGATAATGTTTAACTATAAGGTATTTACTATTTACTATTTAGAGTAAGGTAATATTTTCAGAAGATATCTTTTAGCTGTATTTCAGAAGAGAAAGAGTCAAACAAAATCATCAAGTAATCTTCATCAGCTTGTTTCCAATTCTCTACGTTTTGTTCAATGTTTTGTTTTCACACCAGACTTGGATTTGCTGATTATGTTTAATTTTTCTACTCTAAGCACTCCTTGAACTTGTCTTTCTCTTTGTTTTTGGTTCATGTAACTTGGATTTGTTGTCTCTACTCTATCCTGTTCAGTTTTTGGATGTTAAACTTGAACTTACCTTCTCCTTTTGTGAGTTTGTATGATTATTTCGGGTATACGGGTATATATTTGGGTATATGATTTTTTTATACCCAGACAGATTTACTACCTATTTTTCGGGTTTTATAGGTTTTTCAATTTAAAAGAACAGTAAGAAGTAACAGCTCCTTAAGAATAATCTTTAACTTAAACAGAGAATTAAACGATCCCAATCAATCAACAAAACAAAAGGTCCGACCGATCGGTCAGAAAAGAGAAATGTCGGTCATAACCCAATGAGCAAGATCGATCGGTCGCACCATCTAACCGATCAGTCACTGACCCCAAAACAGATTGATTGGTCGTTTACTTGACCAATCGGTCCAAACACCTGCAACAAATTATTTCACGAATTCCAACTTATTTTCGTTGATTCCATTCTGTTTTCAATCCAGATAAATAGATTAATTCAAAATAATTGAAGATTTAACAAAACTAGAAAATAACCCAATCGTACCTTGCAATACTTCACCAAAAACTCCAATCGAAAACAAGATCTTTTGCTCCTCTTGTCCAGAATCAAACCTACAACACAAAAAAAAACAAATTCAATCCAAATCAATTAGTCCCAATACCAGAACCTCAGATCTATCCCTAAAATCCAAAATAATGGAACAAAGAGGATGAATCATAACTTTTCCCAATCACAAAAGGTTCAAAAGCCACAATCAATCACCAAAAATTAAAGAGATTTAAGGAGACATGATTTAAGGACAGCTGGGTCAAAAAAAGTGATAGGTTATTCCGGTTCTTATTTAAGATCAGTATTTATAGGTTTTCCCAATAATCAGTAGAAAAAACGTCAAATCTCAATCTCTGCAAAAAAAAAAAGACAGATCAGTCGGTCCATGTGACCAATCAGTCAGTTAGTCTAGGTAATAAAAATGATTAGGTCACCACCAAGGGACCGGTCGTTCCTTCATCCCAATTTTTAACCCGACCTTCCATTCCACCCGATCGGTCATTCCTCCTACAGGTCGATCCTTACATAAATTCTAAAATTTTGGTTCATGAGCATTACATTCTTAAAACTTGAACAATGAGCATAACTTAAAAAACATTAAAAAACCTATAAACAGACTCAAAATATTATGTTGGCATCTAATGTAGGAATGAACTATAAAAGGTTTTCAGAAACGTTTTCTCAAAATTCATGAAGCACATATTTTATGAAAAGAAAAAAGTCGAAAGAAAAAAATAGCAAATATAGATATAAAGAAGAAAATCTTTTTAAATATCTGGTCATAAATCGGATTACGTCATATTTTTAATTCAAAGAAATCTAAAAAAGCACTAAAAAGGCCAAAGGAGATTTAAGAATGCATAAAAATCATAGAACATAATTTTTAACATTATTAATCCAAATGATATTAAGTTGTAAACAGTTTTAAACCATGAAATAAAAATATAAGAATGTTATTTGAAAGATTGTTAATCTCTCTTGGTTATGGGCGCTCCGGCTTCAACAGCTTTGATCTTCTCTTTAACGGCTTTGAGCTTCTTCTCAATCACCTCGGCTGCGATGCTAAGTTCTTCCGAATAATCAGCATCCAAATTTAGATCATTTAATGCAGCCAGCTGCCCTAGTTCCATCGAGCGCCTATTAAATCGCACTTTCTCCAATCTTTGCTCTGCACCTTTGATCATCTTGTTCATTAGATCCATTTGATCCATCATGTACTTGGTTTGTTTCTCTGCTGGAAGTTCGCTTAACCTGTTAAGAAGAGAGCAAACCTCACCACGATTAGGCCAGAGTTCAGGACATTCCTCGTATTCGCTATAAATGATAGCGCAGCCCGGTATACCACAAAGAATGGTTAATTCTTTGAGTTTTTTCAACAAACCATCTTTGCGTTTTCTATATGTAACTCGACGAGTTGCATTTTCAGTAATCAATTGGTGTGTAACTTTCTTTCTACCCATACTGAAAAAAAGAAGATGAAGGAGATAAGGATTTGTGTGGTCTAAGAGACTAGATGGGTAAAATGTTATATAGAGAGTTTCTAACTTTAATTTTTAACAGATCTACAAAAGACATTTTAATATATTATAGAAAGATATCTTAAAATAATATAAAGTTCAAACAAAAATAGCTATAAAATCCTTCTAATTAAAAAGATTTTTATCAAAATAAGTTTTTAAAATGTATATATGTTTTGTGTTGGTTGGTCAAGTGAAAAAATAATAGGAATGTAATATTGGCCTACTAGTGTGTCCAGATATGGTTTACCAAATATAAAATGAAAAGTTTGACTTTGAATTTTTGTTTTTACCTAGGACCAACACGAAGAAGACATGATGAGTTTTAAACATATATTTCTTACATAAATTTATTTTACAGAAACTATTATTATTTTATCACAATATTGAAATAGTTTACTACAACAGTGGAGCAGATGACTACATGCATGTTAACAACAAATACATATGCATGAAAAAGAATGTTAGAGACTTATTATTGTAATACCTTCACATTTTGTTTCTGGGTTTTGCTGCTTCTTGGGCCGGAGAGGGCTCATGTTCACTCAAAAATCAAACCCATCAGCTTATGTAACATAATCCCTCACTACACATAATTACTGCCGACCGACTTCAACTTGAACGTGGCCACCAATTGTAGTTGTGTGGGAAGAGTATTTCACCAAGAAAGTGGGAGAGATCACACGACCGTGAAGGAGCCTTGGAGAATTCATTGTTGCTTTGTTAGTTAAAAAAGTTGGAGGTTGTGGGTTCAAGATCGGTAAAATTCTTATCTCATTGTATCTGTTTGGGATTTGTTGTGATTATCAGTATTGTTTAACCATAACACCATGACGCTGTCTTAGGATATGCTGTTCAGTATTGGAATGGGTAGAGAGCTGTGGTGGTGGTGTTAGTTTGTCGGAGTCGCCATTAGTGTGGAGCAAAGTTGTCGGGTATGTTGTCTTTGAAAAATTGTAGAAGATGCTCCTTTTCTTCATAAGTCAGGTTTATTATGAACTACTGTAGTATTAATTTAATATTTTAATACTGATTTAATTATTTATTATATATATATTTTTTATGTATTTATTTTTCTAACTCACGGATTTTTTAAAAATTTANGTCAGGTTTATTATGAACTACTGTAGTATTAATTTAATATTTTAATACTGATTTAATTATTTATTATATATATATTTTTTATGTATTTATTTTTCTAACTCACGGATTTTTTAAAAATTTAAATTTTTAAGATTTTCTAGAAGATTCCAAATTTTTTAGTTTTTGAAAGTGCTAAGTTGACCTCATGACGGTAAGATTAGTTTCGATAGTTTCCAAGTAAATTAATATATTTTCTCTAGACTATTGGAAGATAGTTATGAAATGGTTTATGTGGACTTTTGGTATGAATTTCATACTTTTACTGTATTATCCTACGAATTAAATCCATTTTAGTACATAAGGATTACACTACTAAGAATTTGGTTTTCCAAGTGCTGATGCATCTCCATGTTTTGTTGTAGTTAAAAAAATGTTATCATGAAGTCATGATAATGATGGAGGGATGTAGTTTCTAGAGTTGTTTTTTGGGATCTTCAGTATTTTATTCATAGTTTTGTGACATTTCACAGTTACTAGAATTGGCGAATTATTAATATTTATTATTTATTTTTCAGACTACCGGATTTGTTATTTATTTTCGAGAATATTACAAAATAAAATAAAAAAGTCGAATGTTTTCAATTTGGTACGAGAATTGATAAGGTTCTATGAAGGTTTTAAAAAATCAGTTGGATTTAATGTAATATTGTGTTGCTTGATGCATATTGGTTAAAACGTAGTATGTTGTGTAATTGAGTATGATTCTACGGTGAAGTTAGTTAGTTGTTTGTTGCATGAAACTCCAAAATCATCCATGCCTAGCCTTCAATGAGACTTCATGGCATGTTTTCTCTTTTTTGATATTGTTGAATTGGTTATCTTAACCTTCTGGTTTGTGAAGGTTCAGATGATGAACAATGTCAGAAGTTATGGTTGTGGTCGTGGCGTGGAGGAACGAAAGAGTTCCTGTGATTGAGGAGACTGTGGCAATGGAAGCTCAGACTGTGGCATCTAAGCTTCTTCACCTGCTTTTGCTATTGCTCTTGTCTTAGCTTCCATTGTAAGTTTTCTTTTTTAAATCTGTTAATTAAGTTTACCAAATCATACATTAACTAACAAAACCTTTGTTTATAAATTGGTTTCCAGGTTATGTATGATGCCTCTGGTGTCAGGCTTCATGCTGGTCGTCAAGCCGAGGTATAAAGCAGCCATATAATTCATTTATATATATATATAAATGTTTGGAAACCTTTGTTAAAATGAACTGGATTTTTCAGCTGCTGAATCAAATTGTTTGTGAGTTTCCTCCGGATCATCCATTATCCACAGTTAGACCTTTGCGTGAACTACTCGGCCACACTCCTATCCAGATTTTTGCTCAGTGTCTTCTCTTCCTTATCCTTTCATTTCAATCGATGATTAAACGTTTCAAGTCCATGTCTATTAAAAGTTCTGGTCTTTGTGCCTTGTTACATCTCGTTTACTTGTTTTATCAGAAGAATTTAACAGTAATTGCTTTCATAGAAAAAGAAGATCAAGCTTTTGATCTTAGTGTAACGTCTGAGTCAGTTTTAATGAAATGTGGCATAGCAATGTTAGAATCACCATATAATACAGTGAGTCACTAATGTTGCTGAGTTATGAGATTTAAATTCTTGCGTAGTGGGAGGCCGAACGGGATGCGTTTAATGCACGATTCATATATGTTTCAGATGACAGTGACCATCCAGGAAGTTACAATCCAGAACCAGAAATACTGAAAGGTAAATGTGTTGATGCTACTACTTACTCATCTTATGATGAAATTGTGTCGCCTACATATTCCCCTGGTATCGATAGTCTAGAACTATCTCCGGATTATGATTGTTATGAAGACTGTGGATTTTCACAGGCAATTGAAGAAATCACTGATGAAGACACTTACCATTATCATCTGCCACGAGATTGATGAGTATTAAGATGGACTTCAACTTGGCGGAAGAATGCGTTGATGCAATTTGTGACTTCGTCCATGATGTTTTACCCGAAGACAATATGGCACCAACATCTTATTGAGGTGTAAAAGCTTGTAGCTGGTCTAGGGCTTCCCTATCAAAATATAGATGTTTGCAGTGACAACTGCATGATCTACTTGGAGAGAAGATGAAAACCGCAAAAGATGTAAATTTTGCAGGAAATCTAGATATCAAGAGACAAGAGGAAGGGTTAAAATTCCTTTTAAACGTATGTGGTAATTACCACTACAGATAGGTTGAAACGACTATACCAATCAAAGTGCACGGCGGAAGCGATGAGATGGCATGCGGAGCATAGACAAGGCGAAGACCTAACACATCTTTCTGACGCTGAGGCATGGAAACATTTTCAATACTGCATAACGATTTTGCATATGAGCGAAGAAACGTATATTTAGGCTTATGCACTTATGGTTTCAACCCGTTTGGTAGACATGACCGACAATATTCATTGTCGCCTGTTATACTGACACCATACAATTTTCCCCACTTTTGTGTATGCGTCGAGAGTTTCTTTTCTTAACGGTGCTTGTGACTGGACCAAAAAATCCTAAGAGGTCACTTGATATCTTTCTTCAACCTTTGATTTATGAGCTACAAATACTCTGGCAGTATGGTATCGAAGCGTTCGATGTATCGTCACAACAAAATTTCCAAATGCGTGCTGTTTTCATGTGGATCATTAGTGATTTTTCCGCATATGGGATGTTATCTGGGTGGTCAACAGATGGAAGGATATCATGTCCATATTGTCAAGATAACACTGACGCATTTCAACTAAAGCATGGCCAAAAGAGTTGTTGGTTTGATTGACAGATGGTTTCTACCATCGGACCATCCTTACAGAAGATCAAGAACATTGTTTACAAAGGGAAACCGTGTGCTCGATAGCCCACCTCCAGCAATTGATGGTGTAACCATGGTTGAACAGTTAAGAGATTTTGGTGCAGATGTAACTTCCTCCTGTGGTGGTAATGGACATGTTCCTGTTGACGGTGCAGGTGAATATCATAATTGGCATAAGAAAAGTATTTTCTGTGATTTACCGTACTAGAAACATCATTTAATTCGACACAATCTTGATGTTATGTACACTGAGAATAATTTTTTCGATAACATCATGAATATTGTTCTTAACGTCTCAAGAAAAACAAAAGACATTTTAAAGTCAAGATTAGACTTGCCATTCATCTATTTTTTGACTGGCTATGTGAGGGTGTAAAATTTACCGATGGCTATGCATCTAATTTATGGAATTGTGTTGACTACGTGGAAGATAAGTTTATAGGAATGAAGAGTCATGATTGTCATGTTGTGATGCAACGTCTTCTACCGTTTGCTTTTGCTAAACTTCTACCAAGTGATGTTCACGATGCAATCGCATGTATCATTACTTTTATTATTTAAATAGTATTCATTTTTAATATTATATACATATGCATCTCGCTAATTACAAATGTATGTAGGGATTTCTGTTTTTTTCCGTGATTTATGCGGAAGAACACTTACTGAAGGTGGTATTCAGAATTTGAAGGAGATCATACTCATGGTACTATGCAATCTTGAGAAGATATTTTCTCCTTCATTCTTCGATGTTATGGAACATTTGCCTATTCATTTGTCCCGTGAAGCAGAACTTTGTGGACCTGCTCAATACCGTTTGATGTATCCGTTCGAGCGTTACATGTTTCATCTGGATAAAAAAGTAAAAAACCTAAGCAGAGTTGAAGGATCTATCGTTGCACAAAGTATTAATGAAGAAGCATCACACTTTTCAGAATATTATTTTTCTACTAAGTGCGGACTAAAAGTCGAAGATTACCACGGCATGATGATAGAGGAGAGAAGACCGAATATCCAGTCTTTGTGCCACAACTTTTCAGACATGTTGGGCAGTATAGTGGAAAAGAGAAAAAAACTAAGTTGACAGAAGAAGAACAAACACATCTGCATATGTATCTTCTCAAAAATTGTGATGATATTATACCATACGAAAGGTACTTTAAAATTCTATTATATAATAGTATACTTTTACATAAGTAATTGTACATTACTTTTTGTATTCGTCGCAGTATTTACATGATGCTTGTTCGAGATTTTTATCCAGATAAAACCGAAGAGGAAATAGAGACGATGAAAGAAACTGATTTTCCGACATGGCTTCATTATTACGTAAGTGCGTTAGTTATGTAAAACAATTTAATG
Source organism: Leavenworthia alabamica (assembly GCA_000411055.1). Taxonomy (NCBI): domain Eukaryota; kingdom Viridiplantae; phylum Streptophyta; class Magnoliopsida; order Brassicales; family Brassicaceae; genus Leavenworthia; species Leavenworthia alabamica. Next base: position 2,929 of record KE158850.1, on the reverse strand, counting down.
GCTATACTAATCAGAAAATACAGGTTACGGAAGGAGTTAACAATGGGAAATCATTTCCAACATGGCTTCTAGAGTTAATTAATGGTCCATTGTATAAGGCAATATCATATCCAAGATATTCCACAAGAGGATATTCATTTGGACGATATGACGAGGGAAATTCAAGAACAACGTCTGATTCTGGTGTCTCTGCAAAATCTGGTGATCTTGTATACTATAGAATTTTGCGCAAAATATTGGAAGTACTTTACCCAGGAATGTTGAACCTACGCTGTTGTGTATTTTTGTGTGATTGGTATGATCCATTTCCTGGTAGCAGTATTGAAGTCGATAAATTTGGTGTTACCTCAATACATTCAAGACGTATACTTTCGCATTATGATCCTTTCATTATCGCAGCACAAGCTGATCAAGTATTTGTTTCAAAATAACTAAAATATATTCATATCTTCTACCGTTTTTGTAATTAACTAACAATTTTATTTTCACTATTTACACTAGGTTTGTTACATACCATATCCTCGAGTTACACGACAGTCTGACCCTTGGATCACGGTTACACCAATTCTACCTAGAGGAGTTATCTACGGTGTTTCTGAACATTCACCTTTGCAACCAAACGTGAATAGCAACATGGATCCAATTAATCTTGCAGGAAATGTGAACCTTGTGGTTGATTTGTCTATTTTCGGTGATGATATAGTTCATTCAGAATCCGAAGAAGAACCTGGAGAGTGTTTTGATAATGATTCAATACCTTCTGAAGGATCTTCAACTGATCCAGCTGAATAACTTATTTTGTAATATTGTTATGTAATTCAAATCAATATTTATATAAGATTTATAAATTTTCTATTTAAAAACCCAAAACTATCATCAATGGGAAAAAATAAAAACAAACAATAATAACAAATTATATATACTAGTATTAAAATTCTGTTAATTATAATTTTCAGATTCTATAATTGTTAAATTATATATCACTTATTCATAAGTTCAATAAAAATCAGTAATTTTATATCATGTATTAGCTATTGAAAATATTTTTAAAATAAATACAATCCGTCATATACTATCGTTTTTTTTCCGACGGCTGTTCTCCGACGAGATCCAACCAACGAAAGACGGTTAATCATTTTAACCATGGCAGTCAGAAACCATAGAAAATTACTGATGTTGCTGGGAAAAACCTGCAATATAACCTATTCCGTCAGATTCTGACGATAACATTTAGGGGGGAAAAACCTTTTCGTTTCCGTCGGATGTTGTCGGGAAAAACCTGCAGTATAACCTATTCCATCAGATTCTGTCGGAAATTTCTTACGACTTCTGACGGTTAACGTAGTTAATTAAGCGTAAGTTCCCAGATTCATCAGTCCTTAAATGTAATAATTTCTTCGATTAAATGCAAACAAAATTCCGATGATATCGAACGGTCATAGCCATCGGAAATTTGATATAAAATTAACTCTTCTTCTTCCTCGTTTCGTTTCTTACCCACGGTAAAAATAGTAAAATCCTCCCAACCGATCATCCACCATCTCAGGTGATCGTCTACCATCTCCGGCGATCATCAATTCTCACCGCCTCAATCACTCTCCACCGCCCGATCTCCATCCAAGGTAAGTCTTCTTTCTCCAACGCCGAGCACCACCATCGCTGATTCTCTCTTCCACCGCCACCGCCGAACGTCTTCTTACCTCTGCATCTATGGAGCAAACACAACCACCATCACACAAGTAAGTTCTAATCATTTTAAAAGTAATAGATCAAATTTGTTAGTTGATTAAGTTAATAGAATCTTTAGTTAGGAATGGTGTGGTGGATAAATATTTTTATTCATAGTATATGTTTGTTAAATAATTTGCAAATCATATGGTGATTACATAGTTCTATCATAGATTTGTTAGATTTCATAGTTTTATAAATCAATATACATTGTGTTATATATATATATATATATATATATATAATTAGCAAACAAAAAAATGTATATATATATATATGTATATTTTGTGTATTCATAAATATTAATATATATATATATACCTTTGTGATACATATATATATATATATTCAAAATCACTGTAAATATATTTACTAAAAAACATTTATCTATATAAAATTTGTATAATTATACAAAATAAATATAAATATATTCATTACTATAGAAACATTAAAATTAATATAAATAATTACAAATAGATATGAAACAATTTATTTTGTAATTTAAAGTGTTATTTATTTTGAAATATTTAACTTTTGGTAATCAACTTATAATATTTGTAATAACAAAATAAATATTGAAATGTTTACAATCAATTTATAATATTTATATATAAAGTTTTTTATGTATAAGTTATACTCATTTTTTTATGAATATATGTATATATATAATATTAATTGAATATAAATTATATCGCTATTTCAATATTAATACAAGTTATTTAAAAAATTTATTCTGATTTACATTTTTTTATTTTTTTATTTTTTTACAATGATTTACAATTTAAATGGTTTTGAGTTGTTAAGGGATTACAGTGCCTATACTAGGGCTGCTGGTCGTACCCGACGTAGGAGGTCGACTCAGCGTTTGCCAGATATCGCATCTGGTTCACAGCTGCCAAGTGTATCACCCACACCCAAACTGTTCTCTACATCCCCCTCTATACCTTCTTGATGTGCTCATGTTTTAATCCTAAGAGATACTGCAAGTGCACAGCCTAACAGTAGTACGTAGGGTATCGAATCCACAGGGAACCAAGGTTACACAATGATTATTGAGTTTAAGAACTAAGCTAAAACAAAGTAAAAGATATGATTGTGTTCTGCATCAAATCAAAATTCAGAATTAACAAATGTTTTAAAGACAGATTAAGAAAACACTAGGTAACTAGGGACTAGGATATAGGTTTTACAGAATCGAACT
>KE158849.1:66208-81298 GCA_000411055.1 Leavenworthia alabamica | reverse complement strand
CGAATGGCTGATGGGCCAGTGGCCTTGGTTAAGTAAATATAACTTGAAATCATCTTGGATCGTGGCCAAATGGCCTGGAGTTGGAGTGGTCAAGCCCAGGAAGCTCATTAATCTGAAATGTGTTCTTTCCCGGCCAGATATGGTAAGTGTAGAGCTTTAAGTTTTCTGAGTCATTATGTTGGGTTTTATCTGGTCCTGAAGCTTATTGATGTTGAGTAGTATTAAATATAATGTAGAAAGGAGTCTGGAAGTTGCTGGGGTCGAACCTATCTAGATTTGTTGGTTTACTTAAATCAAACAGAGCAAATTCCTTCAAATTTGGCATCTTCAAATTAGGCTGTTCTTCTTGGTTTTTTCATGACCCAGACATTCCAAATAAGACATTGGTCGATGAATATTTGATCATGGATCAAATGGACGATGTAAATCCAAGTTAAGCTTCAAACCTTTAAGATTCTCGGTTCTGAGTGTTGGTACTTGGTCATAGACAGTTGGGAGGTGTTGTTCTTGGGAACTATTCAGGTAGATCATCTGGTTAATATCACTTTGCTGGAGAATAGGTGATATCAAACAACTTTCACGATCAGATTCTCTTGGGGCCACAACCTCCATGTTGTGTGTGGTCACTATCCTCAGGTATCCGGATGATCCGGTACCGTGGGCTACATCAGTGTTTCACCCAGTGAAAGACCAAGATGGTTTGAATTCCCATTGACATTTTAAAGTTGGACAATGGCCTTTACTCAATCTCCACTAAGTATGTTTCCATCCTCAATACTCTTCCCCAATCTATAATACCTCTTTTACAGGAAACTGAATGATGGATATCTTGATAAAGATATGGATCAATACCCTTGTATAATTTGGCTTATCTAGATAGCCTGGAACGGAAATTAAATGAGGCTTGCGGAACGAAAAGTTTTGCTTTATTCGGATGGCCAGGATAACCACTTTTTTCATTGTTTGGCTTGCAGTAAGGAGCATGTTATTAATGAGAGATAGAATTTCTCAACAACATGTTCACAATTCTCAGATCCAATTGAGACAAGAAGTCATTTTCTTTTCTTTTCCTTTCTTGCCTGCAATAGGTGTAAGTTGATGTCTAACCTATTAGGCACAAGGTATACGCCACAATGGCATATGATATACTATTATTTTAATGCATTTAAGCATCCATTTTAGTATTAGCTTCATGATATTTTTTTCATCTATAGTGTGTTAGGTGCATTCGCTTTCGTAGTTGCTCTTTATAGGGTTGTAAGCGAAATGGTGCAACATGGAACTAAATGGACTAAAACGAATTTTAAATGAACCAAACAATGGATTTAGTGGAGGAGTGAAGTCCCATTGTCCAGAGTTAACCGATGTGAAGTGTAGAAAATCAGCTTTCATCGGTCTAAGCTATCGAGCAAGCCTGCCCAATGAGTCATATCGACTACAGTTATCAGTCACAGACAACCGATGGACTTCATTGGGCACATCCATCATCCAGGCACAGCATCCAAGCCAACCGATAGGCATCGGAATTCGCAAAAATGAACTAAATAAGCAGTAAATATAACTAAGGAAAATCAATTAAAAGAATAGCTAGACATCGGAATTTCTTAGGAATTCACAAATATTCAGGGAATATAAATCAGAAACAAGTTGATATCAAACTTGATGATGTATAATCGATATGCCTCTCGGGTGGCAATAAATCGTTATTTAGCAACCTGATTCTTGTGGATTTTGGTAGATAAGACAATATCTAATTTGACTTAATTCATCTATATTTGATCAGTCTCTCAGCAATCAAAATACTATATCTGGTTAATCTTATAATGTTTTGTAAAATAGAATGTAAACATAATATGCAGAGACTAAATTCTGAGAATTAATCTATGTGACGAAACAACAAATAGATGAAGATCAGTTCGAAACTTTCCTATTTATGTCTAACTTGTCATTTGAATTCTCTTTGAAATCCTTTATAAACCTAAGAAAGATTTACTCAACCATAGATAACGAAACAACAAAATCAACTGAAGAAATAGAAATCATAGCAATAGATAGATAAAGAGATAAAAGGATTCAGATGTCTTCTCTGAAGGATTAGAGATCTTCTCCCTTGATATAAAAGTTATAAAAAAAACTGATGTATATATTTTTTTTAGGTTTAGATCAAACCCTTAAGAGATAGAAAAAGGCTGCAGGTTTTTCGGAAAATTTGCAAATCTGGTGCAAAGGCAAAAGGGGAACAGATCGATCCTTTTAGGAGAGTTGTAACATCTGTGATCTGGTTTAGAATCATGATATCGGTTTAGTGTTACATTTTGTCTAATTTGGTTTAATGAAATGTTTGATCGATCCTGACCAGGTTAGTTAATTGTGACACTGAACCGAATAAACTAAACCGTAGCATTTGAACTGATCAAAACCGAGTTTTGAACGAAAACTATCTTCGGGTGTTTTGTTGTATCAAGTATATCAAGTTGTGAGGAAGTGGAATTGTATTCCTGTGGTGCTGAGGTTATTGGACTTGGGCCAAACATTGTAAGTCTGATTTTTTTTAATGAGATAGATCATGTGGTAATAAAGATTTGGACGTAAAAGTCCAAAGATTTTGTTAAGTGATTAAAAGAGTTTTGGGTTTAAAAATCCTAAGATATTAATAAGTGATTAAAGAAGATTTGGGCCTAAAAGCCTAACGGTTTTGCTTAGATGATTCAACCTAATCACTTAAAAAATTGAAAAAAAAATCTCTAAAACCCTAAATCCTCTTAATTTTCGTGGCCACTTCATGAGGAGAAGAAAAGTGAAAAAATGAGAGGGGAAAAAGAATAAAAAATTAAAGAGAAACGAGATTCAACCAGTTCTGGGAGAACGTAAAAACGGAGTATCAAACGAATTGTTTTTCATCTTATATTTTATGGAGAAGTGCATGACATCATGATATATCTATAGCCGAAAGCAGATCTCATTTCGGAGTTCTGGTCAGACAGTTATGATTATTCTACCGAAGTGAATCATTGCAGATCGGATTCCACCGTCATCTAATTTTAAGAGTAGTTTCCCAGTAAACCGTAGAAAATAGATGGCGATTTATATATCATTGAAAAGATCTTGATGTAAGCTTTTTAGATCTGTTGGCCGACCTGGATTCCGACTAATACTCTGGCCGGAATAGTAATTTTAATATGACAGCGTGTGTGACTAATTTCAGAAAATCCTAATTCGAAACAGTTTGGGGGTGGTTTTTTCAATACATTGTTTGGAGATCGAAACATGGTCTGATATGCCTAAAAATTGTGAAATTATACATGGCACTACAAACTTCAGATTAAACGGTGGGATATTGATTATAACAGTTAGTTTCTAAGATATATATAGAATTCTGAAACATAATTTATTATATCAATTTTTGTGATAAATTATAATATTTGGTTTCATTGAGGTTGGATTGAATAGGAGCTATTAAAAAGAATTGAGAAAAGAAATTTTCATGAAACTAAAGCTTTAGAAATGGAAAGCTTTCTAAAAAAAGTTCCTGAAAAGAAAAGTTTCGTAAAATGAAAAGTGTCGTCAAAGTTCACAAATTTATCAAGATGAGTGCAGAACCGTAGGATTATTCATGATATAGTGAATAATTTAAAATGTTTTTCTGTAAACCAGCGACGAGACTCTTCTCTCTTTGTTAACATGGGAGAGGTGAAATGTTATGTAAAACATTTATATCTTTTAATATGTAATAACTGCATTTTCTGGGTTTTAATTTTTAAACCCCAAATATGGTGTAGAAGGATTTAATCTCTTAAACACTAGGAAAACGGTACTTCCACAATTTCAATAATGTTAGAATTTTATTTTAAAATATATCATTTTAACAGTTAACTGTTTTAAATCTTGGTTTATAGTACCTGAAAATCATAGTTTGGTTGAGAAATCCGAAGTCGCCACTGTTTCAGGAAGTCAACCAATCAGTCCAGTTAGGGATCAAGATCGATCGGTCTTGACCGAGATCGACTGAGCCCAAGCTACAACTCGGGAATAAATCGAGTCGATCCTTATTTTTGGATGTTTGTTCGGTTTTTGTTTGGAATTGTTTGGTTTGGATTTTGGTTATCTATAAAAACAAATGTAAGTGCCTAGTTGTATTTATATATATTCCTAAAAGTAGTGGTCCATTGCAAATTAAAAATAACTAAGTATGGGTTATTACAATTTAGTTCTAGATTAGTAATAAAAACTTGAGCTCAATAAACCTTTTATGGGTTCACATTCAAATGTGGTCCTCTGCCCTAATATATATTAATATTTATCAACTTTTGTTTTTTTTTATAATTCTTATATTTAGAGTACTATTATCAACTTATATATTACAAAGTATGGGGACCATAATGCATAAATTATGCATAAACCCTAATATTCAAATCTCACGCTGAGCTTTCAAAGGTTGGGGACCATCTGATTTTGTGGTCTGTATAATAAAAATATTTAAAAAGAGTATATTTTTCCATTAGTTATAATTAGACATGGGTTACTAAGATAATGGATGAGAGGCTCCTTGGGAACAACTAGTGGGTTTAGATATATATATATATGAATCAAGGAGATGTGGTACCACAAATGTAGGCCACAGGGGAACTCTTACACGATGTTGCAAATCCTTGGACAAGTTCAAATATTGCAATTGTGAGTTGTGACCCTTTGATTAGATTTAGATTAAGCATGAGAATTTGGTTCGGTTCTTTAGTTCTTACTTGGAACCGAATCGAAAGAACTGAAGCGAATCGTATTTGGTTCTTGTAAACTATCTGAATAGTTTTTATAATTTTAGAATTAAATAACTGAACACGAACCGAATCGAATAACCGAAAAAAGAACCGAATACCCAAAAATATAATTATATAAATAAATATTAATTATATATAAATTTGTATAACCAGTATTTATTATTATATATTGTATGAGATTGTGACCTTTTGATGAGATTTAGAACATAGTTCTTTAATGTGAACTAAGAAATGTGCATCAATCGCTTAGGGTTTTTATTTTTCTGGAATTCATGTTTAAGTTTTTTATATATAGATAATATTATTATATATTTTATATACTTTTTACTCAAACCTATACTTATTTATATATATATATAATCATAAAACAGTAATTTTTAGTTATTTTTAAAATTATTTTAATTAATTTAAGTTTTGTTATAAGGACACTATTTTCTTTGGCTTAGGGCTTCCATAATCTCAGATACGGCCATGTTTCCGACATAACACTCTCTAGTTTATGTACATGTAAGTTCCTTTATTCAAGGGTAAAGAAAATAAATATCAGACTTAATTTTTATATTCTTGAAATTTGATATCATATTGCTTGTGGTTGACATGAGAATCTTGATTAATTAGAGTATACTTATTATTTTAATTTTTTGATAAAATACATTGTTTTATATGTATGACTTCCTTTTTCTTTTTGACAATGGTTTTATATTATTTAGAACATATTAAAAATTTAATTTGATAATTTAAAGTTTACATAAATAATATATCCCGGATTAAATCTAGCATTTCGTATTGTCTTAAACGCCCTAAATTTTACATTACATGAAAATTAAAAAAAAATAGATAAAATGTTCTTGATGTAAAGAAAATTTCTAAATGTGTCAAAAACACATATCAATCATATATGATCTTTACATTTCTGAGTAGTTTATTGCAAAACACTACTTGTGTTTTGTCTTTAAATATATGTAACAACACTTATTCTAGGTGAAATTTCTATTGAAGATTACAACGAAGTAGAATATTGTTTGATAACACAAGTTGTTATAGAAAAATGATTAATAATTAAAAGATGAGATGATTCTTAAACCTAATTAAAAATAGATAGTTGAGGATTAGGGAAGAAGCTATGCATACAATTGGACACTATTCTTGAATGCTCTAATTTGAGCATCCATCAGAATAATTATGAATCGAATCCTATTTTGGAAATAAGATTGCTTATTATATCCAAGTGGACGATGAGCACAAAAAAATATATCGAAACCACTAGCAAACTTACATTTATCATCATCTAGCTAAGTCATGGGCATTCCCACTTACGGGTTAGATTCGGATAAAATTCATTTTGTTTCGAATATTTTATCTTATACTCCAATGATATAATTTTAATCGTATTGGATTCTGATCGGTTCAACACGGTTTGGATTAGTGATCTTATACTACGATGAATTATTTTAATATTTAAGATTGATTTAGGTAGCTATTCAGATCGTATTTTTATATCCGAAAATACTAATTTAGCACCTGATTAATTAAAATACTGTGTGACACCTATTATTGTTATCAATTAACCTAAATTATATTCAAAATCTAAAACTTATCTGAATAACTTAAAATCACATATATATGGTTACTTGATTAACCTAAATTTATATTCAAAAATTTAAATTAATCTGATTAACCTGAATTATACTTAAAATTGTTATACAATTAACCTAAAAATATAACATAAAACTAAAAATGCATAAAAGTTGTGTTTTTGATACATTTTCGGGTTTCGGATTTTACCTAAACTCTTTGTGTATAGACACTCATATTCTAATAGAATAAATCACAGGTTCTAATTAGGATGGAATTTTTTGGATCGAATTTGATTTTTCCTGCTTGGGTTGATTTTTTTTTCCCCAAGATTAATCTAATAAGACTATAGATATAAAAAAAATTCAAAAATGACTATATATTTATTATTATTAAAACTAATGCGTTTCTTTCAACATTTACTGTTTTAAATTCATTAATAATTTCTAGTATCTACATTATTTTGTCAATGGACAATTGTTTGCATTTTGTTTTGGTTGATGAAGAAGGAAGCTGTATATAATGAAACTTAGGGTTTATATAGATGTACGGCGATATATTAATGTAGTTTTATATAAATTTCGTGATGACCATATTCAGTTTAATATACTATATACACCATGCCCATATATCAAACTAAACTCTAATATGTTATGCAATAATAAACCTATTAATACTAGCTAGATGGTTGATGTAATTATACTGATTTGTATATTAAAATTTTTACACTTTTTTTAATAATATGTTTTTACAATTTCGGTTTAGAGTTTATATTGAAGAAACATATTTAAAAAAAAAAACTGATTTTAGCCAATTCTAGCTTCATATATCTTTATTTCCCATTTATGGTTTTTCTAATTTTGTCCTCAACGTAAAAATTAATTATTTGTTATCATGTGGTGGTTAACATTATTTATTAGTAATATTTTAATCTGTATCTTCTTATCCATTCATATATTTTATATCACGCGTTCAAAAGACCCAATGTATTCAAAACATTTGTTAACAAAACATTTATTTTAATAATTACAACAAGCCAACCTCGGTACAATAAAAACCAAAACCATTAACTAAATTAATCATTTACTTAATTAACTAATTATAATAATTGAAGCCAAGACTTAGTCTATTTCAGACACATAAACATATGTAATAATTTTTATGACCAAAAAAAAAACATATGTAATAATTTATACTTCAGACACATAGACATATGTAATAATTTTCAGCTTTCACTTTCCCTAATTGTTTAATTTGATACTTTTTTATCTCCAAATGCCTTAGTTTTTATATAAACTAAGCTCATAAATATATAAATTTACATAAAATTTTCTCATCTTTTTTCTTCTTTTTGAGAGAGAGAGAGATAATCTAGGGTTTTTTTCCTTCTCTTGTCTTGGTCAAGGTGTTCTAACCTTAAAAAATTTTGAAGAGATGGGAAGAGGAAGGGTTCAATTACGGCGGATCGAGAACAAGATAAGGAGACAAGTTACATTTTCAAAACGAAGATCGGGTTTAGTGAAGAAAGCTCAAGAGATCTCAGTGTTATGTGATGCTGATGTTGCTTTGATTATCTTCTCTCCTAAGGGAAAACTCTTTGAGTACTCTGCTGGTTCCAGGTTTGAATCTCTCTTCTTAAGCCAAGTGAAATGTTTAACCCTTTGGTATTTTTATTTTAGATCTAATATCTGAAATTTTCATATTTTTATGTTTTGATTGATTTAGGAAAGTGGTAGGCATGTAGCTAGTGGAGATTGATGTTAAATTGGCTGAGATATTTTTATTTAAATAGATGAAATTTCTAGTTTAATACCTATGCTTAGTTCTTTGCATCTTAATTATGATACACAAATGAAATATTATCCTCTACAAATATTTTTTTTAAAATTGATATTTTAGGCTATATGTTATATAGACCATGAAATAGTCAGAAATATTGAAGAGAAAATTTAATAGAGAGTCTAAAACATTAATTTTAGATTTAAAAGGCTTAGATTAATGAGTAGATCTAATGTTTCAAAGGTAGATTATTTAGGCTATTATGTATTATATGTTAGATTGAAGTTTAAATTATTTATTTTAAGGATTAAAATGAAATTTCAGTAAACAAGTTAAGGGAAAGAAGGGGAGGGGATGTGAATTTGAATTAAAATCATTTTAAGTTATTTCCTAGACAAAATTAAGCTATTTTCATTTACTGGAAACAAATCACTAATAAATATTTACTAAAAATAAGTCTGGTGAGTTTATTACCAAAACTTATGGTGGTAATAGAAACATAATTCATCTGGTGATTCAACATAAAGGAATTTAATAAAATTTATCTAAGATTCAGATTCAAATTTTTTAAAATCTAATCCAGTACGAAAAAATCAAATCCGATCTAAAAAAATTTACATCAATTTAGTTCCATGATTTTATTTTATTAGAGTATAAATGTTTGTATATGTGGATTTTGGGTAAAACTTAAATTTGATCCTAAACTTGAATATGTATCGGAAAAACTAGAAATTAAGCTTAAGTTTATTAGGGACTAAAATTTTATGTGTTTAGTTTTAGGGTATAATTTTAAGCTAATCGGATAATAATTTTAGATTAATCTATAAGATTTTAAAATTTTAGATATAATTTTAAGTTAATTATGTAATAATTTTAAGTAATATTTTAGGCTAATCAGGTAAATTATAGATTTTTGGTTATATTTTTAAGTTAATAAGGTAATAATTTCGTATATCAAATATGTTTTCGATTAATCAGATATTAAATTTGGATTTTTTGATTAAAAAAAAACTCTGATCCAAATAGATATCTGAACCGACCTAAAAGATTAAAATTATTCTATTAAAATGTATGATCTCCAAATCAAACTGATCAATATTAAAATTATTTTATTAGAATATAGATCAATCTAAAAAATCTAAATCAAAATGAATTTTAGTACTTTTAGAAATAATATTAAACAGATTATGTTGAGACCGTCCAGATACTAGGTTCATGTAAATTCTATAATGCTATCAATAATGCAAATAAACTAAACAAACATATAAGTGTGTATTACATCTAAAATGAAAATCTAATATAAAATATTTTAATGCAAATTATTATATTTCTACAAAAATTGTTATCTTTCAAGACATTGATTTCGCACTAAACAAATCTCACTAACGTACACAAATATACTAAAAATAGATACCAAAGCTACTATAAATAGAACAAGCTTCATCATAATTGTATTTTAATTATAATAAACCTAAAATAATACATTAAGATTGTATTGGAAGCATGAAAATCATTTTGTCATGGAGCTTTGTGTCGTTGTTGGTCTAACCTAGGACTAACCTCGATCTTCACATGAAAAAATATACAATCTCCCATAATGCTACTTTCTAGCTTCTGAGTTCACCTACTATGAACAAAAATAAAATTGCTTTCAAAATTGTTGTAAAATTATTTATTAATTTTAATCTATTGCTTAAGTTAGTGTAATAAATATAGTTGAATCAAAATACTTTTAGAAGCAATATTTATTACACTATATTTATTACACAAATGTTTTTACACAAATATTTATTACACTATAATCATTCATTAATGTTTTATATAACAATGTTTAGCATGGAGAAAATTCTTGATCGGTATGAGAAAACTTCGTACGTGGGTCAAGATATTCCTATACCAACTTCAGATTTACAGGTTCTTAAGAAATCAATATATATATATATATATATATATATATATACATATAAATAATTTAACTAGTTTAATATTTATTAACATTGTTTGTTTTGTAGGGAGAGTGTTCATCAGAATGCTCAAAGCTCTTAAGGATGGTTGATGTTATGCAAAGAAGTATTAGGTTAGAAACTTATTATAAAAAGGTTTATTAATGACACATATATAAAATATAATGAATTATAACTTTATTTAATTTCTTTTGTTATATTATATCAAAAGGCATTTAAGAGGAGAAGAAGTGGAAACTTTAAGTGTCAGAGAGCTTCATGGTCTAGAGATGCAACTTGATACAGCTCTCAAGAGAACTCGCTCTAGAAAGGTTCTTTATGATCCATCATTTATTAAAAATGATTGTCTAATAATGTTCCATGTATATATATATATTAGAGTCTTACATTCAGACACGGTCCGGAAGGTAGGTCATCTATGTGATCGCTTAGAGCATCTAATATTTTAGCTTGATTTAAAAAAAAATTTTTAATTTACTAGCGTATTTTAAATTCAAATTTTTAAAATTTTATATTTTTTTGTAAAACTAGTTTTTATTTGATTTTTTTATAAATTAAGATTACGTCTTTTTAGATTTAAGAGTTATTTTAGGTTTTAAAAAATTTTATGCATATTTTAGATTTAAAAAAATTTGTCTAGAATATCCAAAATGGTTGGTACGCCCTGACTACATCGACCTTGGTATAAATATCTTTTGGTGTATAAACCACATGAATCACTCTATTCACTATAAATTGGTTTGAGTTGTAAATCCATGTTTGCTAATATATATGGTATCAGAGTCAAAGTCTAATTTGTCGATTTATGGGCTCTCACTCGTGGATGTCGAGTCCCACGAACTTTACACTTCAGGTATCCAGTCCTGAGCATGAGGAGGATCCTAACCGTGAGGAGGAGTGTATTAGAGTCTCACATCGACCATGAGATAAAATATCATTGGATATATAAAACATATGGGTCACTGCACTCATTACCAATTGATTTTGAGTTAGAAGTTCTAATAATATATATAGATACAATACATCTAATCAAGTACCTATTATTTTGATTGAGAGCACAGAACCAGCTCATGGTGGAGTCCATAGCACAGCTTCATAAAAAGGTAAAATATAATAATTGGACTATATATTATATATATGTGATCTTCACATTAATTACTAGTTAAATTTAATAAACGTGTGACTTTTCTTTTGTTTGCATAGGAGAAGGAGCTAAAAGAACTGAAGAAACAGCTGACCAAGAAGGTGATATGTCATAATCCTATTTAATATAGAATTTTATATAGCCTTTGAAGATATTAGTTCAGAATAATCTCCAAATTAACTCATGATGATTTATATTTAAATGTTTGATCAATCACATAATGTAAATAGTAAATATAATTAAAAAGTGATTAATTTGGCAGGCTGAACAAGTAAAAGATTTTGAGCCACAAAACCTCAGTCAAGGCTTAGCCTCTTTGGCAACACCACAATGTGAGCCATCGCACCCGCGGCCCGGGCCGATAACTCCTCCTCAATCTTTTAGGTATTATAACCTTTCAAAATTTTATAAATAGATATTTGACTTTGGTTAAGAATATGTATTTACTAGAGCATGGTAGCTCAACTGGTAAAAGACTTAATGAGGTAATTGAGAAGTTGTCGGTTCAAGTCATGATCTAAGAAGGGTCTCTTCTCTGAAAGAGATGAATTTACCATGGCGTGGGTCTCGCTTGAGAGATATAGGATCTTCGGACTTGAACTCCCAATATTCAAAAAAAAAAAAAAGAATACAGATTAAAAATAAAAGTTATAATTGTGGCTGGGTTGGGTAAGCGGATTGGATTTGGGTAAAACATATTCGGTAGATATAGCAGGTTTAGGAGTTTAGTACCCAATGGAATAATTTTTTGGGGTTCGGTTCGGATTCGGATACGGGTCGCTTTTGGATAAGAAAATATTGAAAAATAAAGAAAATGGTTAAATTTTAAAAAAAATTAACTAAACTTTCACAAATATAACTAAAATTTTCAAAAAATTTAATTTTTTTATATATATAATTAGATTTCAGATTTTAATTGTTGGATTCGTATTCGGGTACGGCTTTTCGGATTTAAGAGTTTAGTACCCAATAGAATAATATTTTGAATTCGGGTAGTGGTTTTCGGATTGGATTCAGGTCGGGTACTTCTGGTAGGTTATTTTGCCCAGGGCTAGTTATAATGAGTAAATGTTGATTAGTAAAGCTAATGTTTATAACCAACATTAACATATTATAGTTTGTATCTTAATAGTTTATATAAGTAGCTAGAAGGATCTTGATTTATTATTATGAAATTAATTAATGTATTACTTACAGGGATAAATCACACAAGAGTGGAGTTGGAGAAGTAAATGTCGGAACCCTAATCCAGACAACGAGTACAACGTTGCCGCATTGGATGCCACGGCTCACAGGAGAATAGACTTCTGAAGTTTGTTAATATGAAGTACTTATTATATGGTAATGAAATAACTTCTTGCTTTATGTAGAATCAACCCGGACATCAGAAAATATTTTCGGTTGTCGCATTTAGTTAGAACTGGAATAAGATATTTTCAAGATTTCAAACTTCGAAACGAAAGTTAGAAAAATGGTACGGTAATATGATTTTGTATATTTTATTTATATTAAGGTTGACGAGCTTCCAACTCAAAATCAGTTGGTAATGATGAAGCGTTTCATATCTCTTATATACATACTATTAGTGATAGTCTTTTCTAACCAATGTGTGATCCTAATACGCCCCATTAAGTTTCCAAGTCATTTTAGCAAAACACACATGAACCAATAGCTCATGTATTCCATTGCGGTGTCTGATCTCCAGTAGATAATCAATTGTGAGTTGTTCAAGTATTGTCTCATCTACTAGTTATGCAGCTCCTGCCATAAAAGATTAGACTATAACATTGTATTTTACGTTGATTTAACAAGTTTTTTGACATGATTTAATATTCCATTTTACAAGTATTTTTAGTTTCAAGAACTCATTACAACTTTCTAAGAAAAATGATCAAAAAAAAAGCAAAAACAATTTTTAAGACAGTTTCGGAGCATCAAATTTTCAGCCTTTTTGAAAACTTTCCCATGCACCAAATTTCATACTCTTGGGTCCAACTATGTACAAATACTTGAAAAATCTAAATATATATACTTGTAAAAAATTTGCGATAGCTCAGATGGTCCATGCACTGAGCAAATGTCTAGTGCACAGGGTTTGAATTCACGACTGTGGTCTAACTGGTCCAACTAGATAATCAAATTTTACAACTATTTTATCTGCAATACCACTGAAAGGTATTCTCGGATTTACATTAAAATTAGTGGCATGCAGATCATAAGTTTAATTTTACAACTATATTTTATCTGAAATACTACTGAAGGGTATTCTCGGATTTTCATTAAAATAAATGGTATGAAGATAATAAATTTAATTTTCACAACTGTTTTTTGATCTGCAATGCAGAGAGGTATTCTCGGATTTACATTAAAATTAGTGGCATGCAGATCATAAGTTTAATTTTTACAACTGTATTTTATCTGAAATACCACTGAAAAGTATTCTCGGATTTTCATTAAAATAAATAGTATGAAGATTTAAATTTAATTTTCACAACTGTTTTTTATCTGCAATGCCACTGCACGGTATTCTCGGATATACATTAAAATTAGTGGCATGCAGATCATAAGTTTAATTTTTACAACTGTATTTTATCTAAAATACCAGTGAAAGGTATTCTCGGATTTTCATTAAAATAAACGGTTTGAAGATTATAAATTTAATTTTCACAACTGTTTATTATCTGCAATGCCACTGAACAGTATGCTCAGATTTACATTAAAATTAGTGGCATGCAGATCATAAGTTTAATTTTTTCAACTGTATTTAATCTGAAATACCACTGAAAGGTATTCTCAGATTTTCATTAAAATAAATGGTTTGAAGATTATAAATTTAATTTTCACAACTGTTTATTATCTGCAATGCCACTGAACAGTATGCTCGGATTTACATTAAAATTAGTGGCATGCAGATCATAAGTTTAATTTTTTCAACTGTATTTAATCTGTAATACCACTGAAAGGTATTCTCAGATTTTCATTAAATAAATGGTATGAAAATTATAAATTTAAATTTAACAACTGTTTTTTATCTGCAATGCCAATGAACGGTATTCTCGGATTTACATTAAAATTAGTGGCATGCAGATCATAAATTTAATTTTTACACATCTATTTTATCTGAAATACCACTAAAATGTATTCTCGGATTTTCATTATAATAAATGGTATGAAGAATATAAATTTAATTTTCACAACTGTTTTTTATCTGCAATGTCACTGAACGGTATTTTAGATTTACATTAAAATTAGTGGCATGCAGATTATAAGTTTAATTTTACAACCATATTTTATCTGAAATACCACTGAAGGGTATTCTCGGATTTTTATTAAAATAAATGGTATGAAGATTATAAATTTAATTTTCACAACTATTTTTTAACTGCAATGCCTCTGAACGGTATTCTCGGATTTACATTAAAATTAGTGGCATGCAGATCATAAGTTTAATTTTTACAACTGTATTTTATCTGAAATACCACTGAAAAGTATTCTCGAATTTTCATTAAAATAAATAGTATGAAGATTATAAATTTAATTTTCACAACTATTTTTTATGTGCAATGCCACTTAACGGTATTCTCGGATTTACATTAAAATTAGTGGCATGCAGATCATAAGTTTAATTTTTACAACTGTATTTTATCTGAAATACCACTGAAAGGTATTCTCGGATTTTCATTAAAATAAATGGTATGAAGATTATAAATTTAATTTTCACAACTGTTTTTTATCTGCAATGCCACTCAACGGTATTCTCGGATTTACATTAAAATTAGTGGCATGCAAATCATAAGTTTAACTTTTACAACTGTATTTTTTCTGAAATACCACTGAAAGGTATTCTCGGATT
>KE158849.1:36512-63406 GCA_000411055.1 Leavenworthia alabamica | reverse complement strand
AAAAAAAAAAAAAAAAAAAAAACATAGTCATCCGAAACATTTCTGTTCTCGCAAACATTACAAAATGAGTTCCAAATTAAGACAGAATATGTTCATTCTTATGAAGTTGTGATTGAGTTCATTCCTGGAGATGAATTGAGAGAGCAAAGATCATTTGAAATATGTTCATGTAAAGCCTCTGGTTTTGAGGTTAGCAGCGATTTTTTTTATTTATTTCTTTCTTACATAAATACTTTTTTATGTCATCTTAGTTTCTTCTTATTAAAACATAACAGCGGATTACAAAACCTGAGAAGAAGAGGTTCAATAAGACTTTTAAACAAAAGATATTAACTAAAGATGAGTAAAATATTTTTTAGATTCGTTTCGTTTCAATATTTGCTTCGATTTGATTCAAAAATCACGA
This sequence comes from Leavenworthia alabamica, assembly GCA_000411055.1. Classification (NCBI taxonomy): domain Eukaryota; kingdom Viridiplantae; phylum Streptophyta; class Magnoliopsida; order Brassicales; family Brassicaceae; genus Leavenworthia; species Leavenworthia alabamica. Next base: position 63,000 of record KE158849.1, on the reverse strand, counting down.
ATATTCGTAAATTTACGAAGCAAATCGAATCAGATATTAAAGTCAATACTCGTTAAAAACAAAGAAATATCAAATATAGACGAATATATTCGATTTGATTCGATATATTTATATATAAATGTATATATAATAGTTTATATTAATTATATAGATATATGGAAATTATAAAATTTTAGTTATAAGATTAATTATGTAAATATTAAGGTTTGATAAATTAAAAAGAAAATATGTAATTATTAAATAAATATAGTTATTTTAAAATATTTTTTAATTTTTAATTTTATTTTATAATTTTTTTAAATTAAAACAAAAAAATCGAATATCACAAATAGTTTGGATTTTAGCAAATATTAAAATTCAAATATTTAATTATTCTAAAGCAAATACAAATTTTTGCATATCAGTCATCTTACTAAAACGAATTTGTTTTGTTATTTCCATCACTTTTTTTTACATAATGAAACGATGTTACGTCGACGATATATGTGTGGTATGTATTACGGATAATTTTAGAGTTCGTATTATTGTTTTGCACAACTTTCTGATGAAGGTTAATTTTCAAAAAATAAAAAGTTTGATATTTTTTTGTAGAAAACCCTTTAATTTTTCATAATGTAATCATTTAATAATATTTTTATTTGATTAAAAATAATTCAACCATCATAGAAAATATTGCATAATACTAATGATTCAAAAGTACCAATAACATTTAAAAATTACATATAATTTTAACACTCTATATTGTGAAACAAAATACGACTTATAAAACATCTTATAATAATAAGACAAAAGAGTACAAGTAATATAGAAACATAAATATTCCAAACCATTTTATTAGCCTCCTCTAATCAATTTACTAAGAGCTCACAATTAAAGTTAGATTAAAAAAACACACACATATTAAAATCTTTGATTTCTTAATCCATACAAAGATATAATTTTCTTGATATCTCCAATCAAAGTAATTAAAGAAAATAACCTCCAGTGTAAAAATCATTATAACTATAGTCCTCATCAAGATTCCACAAGCTATCCCACAAGTGAGTTTCATCAACCATGGAATGGTCTGATGAGGTTGCTACAACATTTTGAGACATATGAAACTGGTCATTGAACACATTTGTTGTGTTATACAAAGAGGAAGTTATGTTTTGTTCTTTTTCTAGGTTTATGTTGTGTGGAGACACTAGTTGAGACGGTTTTGGTTGTTGTTGTTGTTGTGGTTGTTGTTGTTGTTGTTTCCGGATTTGAGATCTTTTGACTTTTTCTTGGTTTGTAGAAGATTTTTCTTTTTTCTTGTAATGTGTTCTCCAATAGTTCTTGATTTCATTATCGGTTCGTCCTGGTAAATATCTTGCAATTGTAGACCATCTATATAATTGTAACAAAATTATATATAATTGATATGAAGTGTTTGAATACTTACATAATATAAATAAAAGTATACAAATACAAATGAAGCAATTGTGAACTCATATTGTGAGCAAAATATTATAATATTATACAATATTATTGTAATCTTACTTATTTTCATACATAAAAACTTGTTAAATCTTTCACAAAGAAAAAAACATACTCCCTCCGTTTCTAAAAATTGTCGTTTAACTTATTTTATAAAAATTAAAAAAATTATTTAGAAGTACAAGTATGTTCATATTAATATATCCCTTACTAAATAATATTAAAAAAATATAAATATTTTAAAATTTAAATAGCGGATAAATTTATAAATTAGATTTGAAAAATGATTTGGAATAAAAATGACATTCTTTTGAAAACGCAATGTTAACTCTAGAATGACACTCTTTCGAAAATGAATGGAGAAAAAAATATTTTTCTTCTAAAATCAATCGTCTTTCATGTATGTAGGTTCGTTTGGTATTTAATTAGTTTCAAAAAAAAAAAGAGAAGCTTACTTGTTACCCCAAAGTGAATGAAGTTCAAGAATGATTCCTTCTTCTTGAGGAGTGATTTGTCCTCTCTTAAGACCTGGTCTCAAGTAGTTCACCCACCTTAGTCTACAGCTTTTCCCACTTCTATTCAAACCTAATTTTCAATTCCATGAAAAAAGAGAGAAATATAAATGGGTTTGACAAAATATCAATGTGTACAAATTTAATATAGGTATAAATCATTCCGATTTCTTTTTTGAATATTAAAAGTTCAAACCCAATGGCTCTACATCTCTTAGGCGAGACTCACACTATATTCATCTCCTTTAGAGAAGAGATTATTCTCAGATCGTGACTTAAATCGGCGAACTCTGAATTACCTTAAAAATCTTTACCGATTGAGCTATCACGTTCTGGTAAATATTTCCTATTTTAACATTAACTAGACCAAAATGTTCGACTAATAAAGGCATAATATGATCATCTTTTTATTTTCTAAAACATTAAACACTAAAAGCTTCCAACCATAACATTTTAAAATGAAATAGTGTGAGACTGATTATATAAAAAACAGATTGGAAAAAACAATATAAATATATAATCAAGAGCTTAATTAAGTCAACTATAAACCATGCATGATCTCTCATACTTATCTACATAAAGCATATGTTAATTAATTCAATGTCATTGTAACCTTTTGAAATAAACTAGATCCAAATAATAAATTACACAATAATATAAAGAAGATTGATGTCACTAGAACATATAATAAAGATTCTTTAATTACTATATTTTTCATAGATCTAGCAAAAGATCAAGATTATATCATTCATGATCATATAAAAATAGTTTACCTGCACACTTAGCAACAGAGCTCCATCTTCCTTCACCATGTGTATTAACATACTCACTAAGGAACTTGTCTTCTTCAGAGGTCCATGGTCCTTTTCTACATCCTTTAGATTGCTTTTGTTGTTGATAAAGATCATGATTATGGTTTTGATGATGACCTTGATCAACTCCCCAATCAAGCATAGCTCTTCAATGCTTAGAAACTTTTTAGACACAAACTAATACTACAACTTATGTCTATAAGAGTGTGTGCTTACTTTACTTTTCTATGTATAAGCTTGTATGTTTACATCTCTTCTTGAACATGTGTTTGTATATATATAGTATGTGAAATCTATATATGCTTAACAACAGTCACATCTAACTTTTTGTGGGTGTTTGATTCTATATATTATATTTCATTTACTTTAGTTAAAGATTATAGTTAATCATGCAACATATGTAAATAGATGGATTATTAGGATAATATTCCAGTTTCTGGTATCATGGTGCATGAAAAAAAATATAAAAGATTTAATTTGACTACTTATATTACTATATTGTCAAAGTATACTTATTTTTCGGTTAATTATTTTTTTAGAACTCTGTAGTTAATTGTGCTTACGCTGAAGTACTATTAGGATGGATGATCTACCGAAAAGTGAGTATCGGTACTGTGTAAAATAATGTCAATTCATAGAAAAATATTATGTGGTTATTTGTAGGGATATTAAACAAATATTAGTCTCAGAAAAATAATGTATCGACAAGGGTTGGACATTCGTATAAACAGGTCAGGTTCAGGTAAAACTCATCCAGGTTCGGTTATATCGGATTTATAAATCTAGTATCCAATGAAATAATTTTGTCGCTCGGTTCGGATCCGGATATGGGTCAGTTTCGGATAAAGAAATATTTAAAAAAAAAATTTTAAAAATAACTAAGCTTTCACAATTCTAAATAAAAATTTTAGAATAATTTATTATTTGTATATATAATTAGATTTCAGATTTAACCGACGGGTTTGGATTCGGATACGGGTTTTTGAGTTTAGAAGTCTAGCATGCAATAGAATAATTTTTCAGATTCGGGTTTGAAGATAGTGTATTTCAGATCGCGTTCGGGCCAGGTGTTTCGGATAGATTATTTTGTCTAGGGCTAGCATCGACCGTTAGACGAAGGTCGGATCCAATGAACCTAAGAAGGATGTGGAGGCTTATGAATCTAAAAAGAGTATAGAATTGTTTACTCACTTAGAGAAAACATAGAGTCTCACACTGACGGTGTAAATCTAGGCGTTAGAATTAGTAACCTCATTAATTATATAAATTCTTACTTGAGTTCCTCAATCACGGAAACAATCTTTGTAAGCCATTATATTTCTAACATGTGTCAAAACATAATGAGAAACAGCTCACTATTTTCTTACCCAATTGGGAATTTACAAGTACCCTATTACCAAATCCATACATAGATCCGTACATTAATATATTTATTCTTGAACAACAATGTTTTGTCTTTGGACACTTATAAAAGTTCTTTAGACATCATCACATAAGCATATAGTTTTGTTCTAGATACAATTTATATAATTTAAAAATTACTAGTGGGTTGTTTTTTGTTTTATTGAAAAGAACTTATTAGCCAATATAATCTCAACATCTGTGGAATAAATAATGAAAAAAAAAAGACATGCTTTTAAGAGTAATTCGTGATTAGTTTATAGATAGATTAAAATATATATAATTATGCTCCAAATAATGAAGTGTGTACTAAATATGGCAATATAAAAATAATAAAATGACTTTTATATAATAAAGTGTCGATGACTCATCCTGTATCCATGTGGCCTTTCGGCTATACGTATCAACATTTATGGCAATGTTAGGGTTTTCTTGAATTGGTTTAACCGATTAAATCAAAAGAAATTTTTTTAATACTATTAATTTTATTTTGTTGAACAAAATTATATTAATTATTGAATTGGAAATTATTTTTATTAAAATTTATATTTTTATTTAGTGTTAGAATTAAATAATTTTGCATTTATTATTTATTGTTTAGAGTTTAGAATTTTAGTTTAAAAATTAGAATTTAATATTTAAAGTTAGTATTTATTATTTATGGTTAGAATTTTAGTTTAAGGATTAGAATTTAGTATTTAAGATTAGGTTTTACTAGTTAATATATTTAGTATTTATTGTTTAGGATTTATGTAATTTTCTCGAAATAAAATCTAATTTTTAATTCAATTGAATTATTAAATGGTACTTTTGTCGCAAATTAATTTTAATAGTATTTGTATAATAAAAACTAATGTGGTGGTATTTAAGAGAATTACCCTTAAATTAATCTTCTACACTTTTATAATCTTAATGTTAATATTAATCTGAAAACTACATTAAGAAGAAAAAAAAGATAGATTTGCTTAATATTATGAATATTATGAATTTTAATTATTAATTTTAAAATCTTTGTTGGATATTCCATTTTTAAATTTATCTATAAAGCTTTCTTAGCTTCCACTTTAGATTTAGAAGTAAAACTTGGGTAGAAAGGCTTTTACTAGATAAGCATCAAAGGCAAAATCTTAGCGACATAAGAAATTAGTATTATTTTCCATATTAAAAAAACAATATTTGTAAAGCAATTCTGACAAAGACTCTACACTTAGGGACAAAAACATTTTCAACAAGTATGCACAACACAAACTAGGCAATATATATACAAATTTGGGTCTCAATTAATTAAAAGTGTTGGATATAAGTCAGGATGCAGGAGCTAACTCTGGATATTCGGATCGGATTATTCGGATTTCTGAATATCAATCTAAATCCGTATGAGTTCCGAAATTCGATTTTATTGGATGTGGTATTCGATTTAATCAGATTTCAAACAAACTTAATAATTCTAGTTATATGGAAGTTTTTAGGTTTAATCATTGTTTACTTTTTTCTTTCTTATTTTTGTAAAATTTGATCCAACTAAATCGAATAAATTTTTTATGAATATGATGTAATTAAATCGAAATCTGAATCGATTAGCCCGATTTTTTTATTCAATAATTTTTTAAAATTTTGAGTAACTGGATTACCAAAAAAACCCGTTTAAACCGAATGCTCATGATGAACGCGAGTTTCTAAAAGTGAACAGATACGGTTTCTATTTTCTAAGTAGTATTGATTTATTTATAGAAAGTGTATCGGTTAGATTACTTGGCGATGAGTTTGATATGTATTTAACATCAACTAGAATTCAAGAAGTACTTAAAATAGATAGTTTAAATTATTATTTTTTTGTCAAACAAGTTCTCCATTGATAAATTTGATGGTTACATGATATATAGGCGCAATCGGACAGGCCCTAAGCGCAATTTTACCGAATAAGAACTATTGCAAGCATAAACTAAGGATAGATACACAAACTTGATGAAGCTTTTGATAGGAAAGGTGATGAAACTAACTAACATGAGCACACCCATGAAAGAAAAAGGTTTCAACCCATATTCATCGACTGACAATAGATTATTCGATATATCTAGTGACAATGAGAAAGGATCCATAATCTCGGTTCGCCATGGTTAGGACATGGAACACCTTTTTTATCATTATTTTCTTGAGAAGGAGGATGAAGAAATCGATCTCTCATGTCCACGGCAGGAAGAGTATTGATAACGTGGAAACACAATTTTTAAATTATTTGAGTTAAAACTAAAAACTCAGAATTGAGAACTGATAAGCATGAGATTATCGGTTAACTGAAAAACTTTTTTAAAATTAGCGGTTTAGAGTATAAAGAACCGAGTTGGAGTGTTCCAAATGTCGAAACACAATTTTTAACATTAAGAAGGTATATATCCACTGACGTTTAGGGACAACAAGATTAGATAAAAACCAGAAGGTACTCAAAGCTTGCATTTGATGGAGCTCGGCTTGTAATAAAACCAGATTAATCTAACAGTCCGAAATTCGATTCCTACTGCCCTCTAAACAATCTAATGATTTCGACATCACACTTGATAAGTTTCTTCATCTAATCAAAGTAATATATCTAGTCATCAAACTAGTTGAGATGGATATTGGGTTGGAGAGATCAGACAGGACCGTTGCTACGTACAATTAAAAGAAGCCACGGCACCTACGGCCTTTTTTCCGGAAAAAATAATTATGTTAAGTTTATTGATATATATAACTAGTAGGCTTAGCATAGAAAATATTATTTGTAAGAATTTCTAAATATAATACCAATTAATTATTTTTATAATATACATCAGTTATTTTTAATAGGGTAACATTAATTATTTATAATAATATACATCACTAGTCTGAATGTTTTATTATTTTTTATTTTTTCCCTTCTCAAATCTCAATATTCGCTACTTTTATATCGGGTGATTTGGGTGTAAGAACATGAAAAAACAATCATGTGGAAATGATAAAATGAAAAAGAAAAATAAAAAAATAGTTAAATCTTAAGAGTATTATTTATTCCGATATTTCAAAAACTAAAATTTTTGATAAATCTGTAAAAAATAATAATAATTTAATATTTTTGGCGCTTCAAATATTGTTTAGTTAAAGGTTTTGTTAAGTGGAGCTTTTGTCAATGTCATCTCACCCTTGAGGAAAGTCCTCGATTCCTCAAAAAGTCAAGCCCATATAGAGCAATGCAACCAGTTTTTTAATGGGCCATTGGGGTGAAACAAAGGCCCGTTGAAGCGGTCCACTAGGTGTAGCCCTAGGATCCCCTCGTCAGGGCAGATGAGGCTTCGGCGGTCTGAACCAAACACATAAAACCATCAATAATTTTTTGAAAGATAAAATCTATCTCACAAAAACCTGAATCTCCACAAAACCTGAAGATCCTATAAACCTGATTATTATGAACAAAATCTCATACACTCCCAACCAAGTTAGCTGAAAATTGAGAATTTTCATTATGAACTTTTTAAAATTTATGGTTTTGTTAAAAAAAAACTCATGTATCTTTTTATCCTTTATTTTAATATGAAAATCTTTAACAATTCTTTTTGTATATTGTTTGCTCCTCTTATTTAATGTGAGACATTTTCTATAATATTATTACATTGTGAATAAAATATGGGTTTTATAAAATAAAATAAAATAAAATAAAAACTCAGTTGATTGTTGACTCATTCAGCTCAAGTCTCCTCCATTGATTTAAGGTAAAGAACTAATGATTCAAACCTGATGAGTTTCAGCTGTGACATACAACATTACTGTAATTATGGTTTGTGAAACTTAAATGGATTTAAAGTTTAAACTGTTGAATTGGGCCGTGTTGTAAATTTTGTGATTTGGGCTGTAATGGGCTGATTTAGATCCAGTTAGCTCCTCCATTATTACTTAGCCCAAATCATTTTCATCAATGATTGACTAATGACCATTATATGTATATTAAAAATAAAAAATAAAATAAAATGTATATCTCTTATTCTAGTCTGTATTTATATTACTTATTTTCAGTATTTAATAATATTATTTGTTCAATGTCCGAAAACAAATATTGTAGTTGGAATAAAACTGGCTATGATTCAGACAACAAACTAACACATTACTCATGATATGTAAAAATAAAATTGTGTTAAAAATTTGCAACATAAAATACTAAGCTTAACATTTAAAAAAAAGAAATTATATTTTCTCTTAGCTTCTTCTATATTCCTTTTTTTTTCTGTGTACATAATACATCTCCTCTAATGTCTTTAGAGATATAACTTATAAAATAAGTTAATTAACCCTAACAGAAAAAACCTTAACTGATTTTTTATACATAAATTTTTCAATATTAAGACAAAACTAATCAGTAAGGTGAACACTTAAGATGATAACCATTTGGTGCACTAACTCTTGGAAACACCATTAACTTCTCTTTACCATTCTCTTCCCATCTACACAAAACCAAAACACAACAACAAAATTAGACCTAAGCCCATTAAAGAAACATTGGACCTAAGCCCATTAAAGAAACATTAGGCCTAAGCCCATTAAAGAAACATTAGACCTAAGCCCATTATAGAAACATACCTATATCTTGTAACAAAGTAATGTAAGAAGCTTGAGACTTCAGAGATTCCTAGTTCCTTGCCAGGACAAAGCCTTACACCACCTCCAAAGAGTAAGAAATAGTTCTTTGTTTCCAAGTTTTTCTCCTAAACAAAACACTCTATGTGAGCTAGAAGGTTTCAAACAAATAAACATAAGAAAAAAGTATAATGTAAAAAGAATACTAACCATCCATCTCCATGGGTTAAATATCATTGGATCTTCATATAAAGATGTATCATAATTAATCTCTCTTGTGTATACATAAATTCTCCAACCTTTTGGGATTAAATAACCTGTAAATATTTAAAATAAAATAAAAATATTAATATGTATCTAAATATTTTAATATGGTTTTTAAATAAAAATAAAAAAATAAATTTAATTTTCTTTATCAAAATAATTGAAATGAGGGTCACGGGGAGATGTTTGCTTCGCTGGATTGGTTGGTATATATTTGTAAATAATTGATGTATTGTAAGGTCCACATGCCCAATTTATTTATTTATTGATTTTTTTAAAAAATAAATAACAAAAAAATTCTTTAAAATATAATAATTAAAATTAAAAGTAGTTTATTTTATTACCATTGAGTTCCAAGTCATGAGTAGTTTTCCTCAAGACACCATTAACAATAGTAGCTAATCTTGATGTCTCAAAAATAACCTAAAATAGTCCAAAAATCAAAATGTCAAAAATCAAAAAATAATTTATAAAAATAATATATTTTATATGCAAAAATACTCACCGCTCGTGTGAATTTCATGGATTTAATATCATCTAAATTGAGAGGTTCGTTAGGTCGTTTTCTTTCTCTAATAGCCAAATGTTCTCTCTAAAATCCAAATAAATAAATAAATAAATAAATAAATAATATTAAAAAAAAACAAGTTTAATTAGGGTTTTTTTCTTAAGAAACTTACTCTAAGTTCTTCAAGTGCTTTTGGATGATCATGAAGATACTTAAGAGCCATCATAGAAGTTGTAGAAACAGTTTCATAACCTGAATACAAGATTGTTACAACTTGATCTCTTATTTCTTTATCGGTTAACAAATATCGGTTATCTTCCTTCTTCATCAAGTAACCTAACATATCTGTAAAACTTTCTCCTGAATCTCTTCTTTGTTCCATCAACTCGGTTAATAACCTATCGATTTTGTTTCTTGCCTGTCAAGTAACCAGAAAAATCTTAGGATAAATTCATTTTTTGGCATTTTTGTTTGATTGATATCGAAATTCGAGAGTTTTACTTGGATTCCGCAGTGGTAATTCGCACCCGGAAGATCGATCGGGACTGAGAGAGTTCCGACAACAAGCTTGAAGAACTCTGTTCTATATTCTTCAACTTCTGATTTTTTTAAAGTCTCAGCTATTTGTAATAATGAAGATAAAAATGCCATCTGCACAATACAAAAACATGAGTTAGTATAAATATTATTTTTAATATTTTAACTATTATGTTTAACCCTAAAATAACAAATTAAAATACGTTTTTATGTTATTAATACAATAAATATAGAGACATGTCAATGAAAAATGTTAGACCAACATAATAGTAACTACTAATTTTTAATAAAATATAATTATTAATTCTTTAATCAAAAATATAAATCCTTTAGTATTTATTAAAGAAACATTATTTATGAAAGGAAATAGTGACTACTATTTTTAATCAAATATAATGATTATTTTGCAGTCAACAAATAATAAATCCCTTTGACTTATTTAAAACATTAATCGCCAATAAAGGAACAATATTTTTGAATATAATCAAATATAATGATTTTCATCAAAACAAAATCCCTTTGACATATTTATTTAAAGGAAATATTAACTACTATTTTGAATAATTTTTTATTCAAAAAATAATAAATCCCTTTGACATATTTATTTAAAGGAAATATTAACTACTATTTTGAATAATTTTTTATTCAAAAATAATAAATGCCTTTCACATTTTTATTTAAAGGAAATATTAACTACTATTTTGAATAATTTTTTATTCAAAAAACAATAAATCCCTTATTATAAAGTAACTTTTATTTTTTTCAATATTTATTAAAAACATTAAATACCTAATAAAGTAAGAGACTCTAGATTCAGATTCAATGTTCAAAAACATAAACAAAGAAAGAGAGAGAAAGGTTGAAAAACATTACATGTTTGGTCTTTTCTTGAATATCAACTGTCTCAAGATCATCCCAACCACAAAGATAACTTCTCATAAAATCATCAATTTTAGGCAAAAGATGATCTTTCATCATAGTTGGACTTATTAAAGAAAGCAATGAGCCTCTCATGAGCCGGTGGCTCGGACCATGAACCGCGGCTATGTTGCATGTCCCAAGAATATCAAGCATAGATTGTGGGTAACCAGCAACTAAACCTTTTGATTCATTCATTAGAATGTATCTATTAAGCTCTGCATCCATTGAGACTATTGTTGGACAACCAAGAATGTGAGATTTAAAGAAACTTCCATATCTGAAAAAAATAAAAAATAAAATATGATTATTTTTATTAATATAATTAAATTAATATGAAAAAAATCCCTGGAAGAAGAAAAAAATAAAATGAATATTTTTATATACCTAAGTCTTTGGTTCTTCATAAAATCTGGACCTTGTTTAAGAAACTCAGTAGTTTCACCAAAGATTGGCCAGCCCATAGTTCCAGGAGGCAAACCCTTTTTAGAATATCTCATCTGGTTCCATCTAAGAAGAGCTGAGCAGATACAAACAATGGTCACAAGAAGACCTAATATTATCATCAAGAAACCCATTTCTTTTTTGTGTTCTGTTTTTGGACAAAGAGAGATGAGAGAGATATGGCTAAGGGTCTGGTTTGAGGACTAAATGGGTGAGTGTGGCTTTGTTTATATAGGCACCTAAAGGCCAACATGGCACATGCAATGAGAGAGAGAGATAGAGATTAGAGATTTACCATAGAATGAGTCAATGAGAATTAATTGGTTTTGATTTTTTAACTAATTCTGTTGATTTGTTTCTAAGTTAAAATAAGCAAATTATAACAAATATTACAATGAGCGTTTCTTATAGGATCTACTAAATATTAATATTCTTTTATTAAATTAATTATGTCAATACAACTTTTATGTAATTAATATGACTAGATCTCAATATTATTTTATTTAATAAATTTTGGTTGTATTTACGAAATTTTGACAAATATTTCCATGATATTTACTTATAGGATCTACCAAATATTAATATTATATATAATAAAGTAATTATATCATTAGAACTTTTGTATAATTAATATAAGTAGATTTTCCATTTTATTTTATTATATAAATTTTGGTTGTATTTATAAAACTTTGACATGTGTCAAATTTTAATTAAAGAGATTGAAATATGTATTGATTAAAAGATGAAATTTTGACAAGTGTTAATATTGATTAAACTTTATTATTTTAATAATACTTCAAATTTATTTTAAATTTATAGAAAAAATAGAATAAGAAATAAATTTTAAATGCTTTAAGATTTAATAACAAATGGTACATTCAACCATTTTTATTCAGAGATAATTTTTTTCCAGTATAAGAAAATTTTACAAGATGGATAAATTAGATGAAAAATATTTGAGTTGAATAGGAGATGAATAAATTTTCTTTGAATATTGTTCAACTCATTCAACTCCAAAATAGGAGATGAATGAATTGAATAAATTTTCCTTGTAATTTATTTATTTGTTCAGTTTTTTTGGTTAAATGAGTTGAATAACATTTTAACTTCTAAAATCTCAAATGATGAACTTTTAAATGAATGATACATTCAACCATTTTTATTCAATTATTTGGATTACTATTTGTGGCCGTAATTCTAAAAAAAATTGATTTACAGATTAATCTCCTGCTAAAAAACTCGAAAAGTGCAAACTGAACTAATTCTAAATAATATCTTATATTTTTTATCTTTTAAAAAATAATATAAATAAACACATATATATATATATATTGATTAAAACCTTAAATTATATATAGATATTTAGACTTGTATATTATTTAAACTCCAGTAATTTTTTAATCACAAAATTTTATTATTTGAATAAAAGTTGAATGTACGTTACTTAAACTTATTTATTATCTCACAAAGTGAGCACAAACCAAACAAAAAAATATTAAATCAAAACTACTATATGTAGTATATATTTTAATGTGTTAACAATAATATTTGAATATAGAAATAATGTATTCAAAGATGAAAAACAATTTATGTAAATTACTATATTTTATAACAAAATATATTTTTTATATTTTGTAAAATAATTTTAAATATATCATTAACAACAGATTTTATTTAAAAATTCATCAATCACACAATCTTAATCTAGTAATAAATAATTAATTATTTATTTATGCAATATCAGAAGATTGCTAGTTGATGCCATAAATGTTCAATTTATATATAAATAACTTCAGTTAGTTCCTTGTCTTCATATTCCACATGTTTTAAAATAATATTGAATTAGTAGCTACAAATCTATATTCTTATGTTGATAAAACAAATTCTTATAGATAAAAACTATTTCATTTTATCTATAATTTTATTTTGCATTTTAAGCAAATTTAAATTTAAAATATTCTGAAAGGATATTTTGATGAATTGATTTATTGTTATTTAGTTAAATGTGTATGATGGGTTTAACTATTTGATCCTTCATATGATAAAATTTTTTATTTATGGTACTTAATTTAGTTTGAAAAAGGTTAGTTTTCTTGATATATTCATGTAATAATAGTATTTAGATTTTAAATAATTTATTATAAAATAGGACCAACAATTTTTTTGATAATAAAAGAAAAAGAAATACAAGTTTTATGTTTTTTTAATAAAAAAAAATAACTCTGAAGGAATTAAATGATCCGTTTTCCATGTTTTTAATTAGCTTTTTATTTTTTAATTTAAATTTATTCTGTGTATTTAATCTTGTTTTCAAATACGTTTTAAATCATTTTTCAGTTTCAAAAGAAAAAATATTTATACATATAGAGTAGCAATAAGTGTTAGAGTTCAATCTAATTTAGTTAGTTATATACGTTGTATACCATCTATTTAGTTTCCGAGTTAATTATTTTTCGTTGTTAAAAAAAATCATGTTTTCAAATAAGACCTTAGAATAAAATGAAGTAAAGATAACTTAGCATCAAGGTTTTAAAACTTTTAACTAAGTATTCAAAGATAGTGTTTAAAAATAATTAAAGTTTAAAAAAAAAATTAGAGAAAAGGTTAAACAGAGTATAATTTAAACCACCAACTCATTCTTCAAGATCTTAGACATGAATGCTTGTTTGGTAGTGGGTGAGAGAAGATTCTTCTTTTCAGGTAAAATTAAATTTTATTACTTTATGGTTTCATCTTTTTTTTTTTTTTTCTTTGTTAAAAAAGTATGGTTACATCTTTATGGGGTTTATAATAAATAAACACATTAATGATTTCGATATAATTGAGATGAAAGTGATATAGGTATTATGTACATTGGGTTTACATACCATTGTAACTTTAAATCATAACAAAATAATATGTTACATTTGTACTATCAAAAGGTGGATATAAAATTTATGTACTTTAAATTACAAATATATAATAAAAATTAAATCCGAGGAATGTGAAAAATATTCATTAATGTGTTAATAAATATTTATTTTGTATTAATATTTATACATGTATTCATATATTAAGCTATCAATTAAATTGTATAATTCTTTTAAATGTAACTAAGTAAAATAAGTTGAATGAAATAAATAATTATGTATATATATAATTAAATGAATTGGAAAAACAATAAAATAAAGGAAATAGTTTAAGAAATAATATTTTTTTGCAATTTTTTAACAAAAATGTAATTTTTATTGTGGATTTAGTGATTTAAAGATTTATTTGTATTTTCTTTCTTTAATAAAGCTTGAACCTTTTTATATAAATGTTTTTTATTTTTACCATATGTAAATGTTTTTGATGAAAAAATAAATTTCTATTAATATTGGAAAATTAGTCTGAAATTTCTGAATTAAAAATAATTTAAAATCCTAAATCCTAAATTCTAAACTCAAATCGTAATATACCATACATTTTAATAAACAAACTCTTCAATTCCTTTAGTATTCTTTATCTCTGCACTTTAAAGATTTTGATATCACATTTTTGATTAAACTAAAAAGTATGTTGATGATACGATAATGTAGTAGGGTTAAGTAACATGATGCTATCATAATAGTAATGATTATAATTAAAAATCAAAATGAAAAATAAAACTATGATTCTTTAATACATATTTAAGTAAAATAAAAGAAGGAATCAAAGTAAATAATGGTCGGCGTAAACCTGAAATCGAATCCAAAACCCAAACATCAATATAAAAAATCCGAACTGAAACTGAACTAGTTTAGATGCTAAAATCAATCAGATTAAGAGTTAAATATTTTTCGGTTTCGGTTGAGTTTTAGATTCTGATTTTGATTTTTTGGTTGATCCTAAATAAACCGAATCATATAAAATTTTTTTGGTGTTTTTATTTTTTCGCTTTGCTTATTGAAGATTTCAGTTTTTTTATTTTCTAAACTTTTTCGAATTTTTGGATTTCGATGTCTATTCTTCGAATTTTGGTTTCTATTTTTTATAATAAATTTCTATTTCGGATAATATTTTATTTTATAAAACCAAACGAAAATCAAAATAGTATAAATTAAAACTGAACCGAATTAAATCAGTTTATCTTCTATTTTAATATATTATAAATCGATTATCCGAAAACCGAAAAACTCAAACCAAAACTAAATCCGAATCTAAATGCTTAACACTATAAATAAGAGTACTTGGGGTTAGGGTAAGATGAGGATGAGCACATGGGCACAACCCTAAACAATAAAGTACAATAAAACCAAAGGCACTATAAGAAAAACAAATACCTAAAATTCATTTTAAAAACCTTTTTTAGTCAATTTATTCCTTAAAAGAACTGACAATAAGTTCACGTGTATGTTCTTACAAATATATATATTTTTCATATGGAATTTTTACATTAACTCACTAAGAGACAATTCTATTGTCATTCTTGCATGTGAATAAAAGTGAAATTAATTAAATAAATAAATATATAAATAGAGATTCAACCTATACATGGAAAATGTGATAGATGATATATAACCAATACTAACTTTAAATTAATTGCTTATACCTATACACTGCCACAGTTAGTTACTACTGTTCTTAAAATAATGATATTGTAATACTTTTTTATTTTGTCTTATTTTATTTATATAATTTTAATCTAAAATTAGGCAATGAGTGTGTTTTTAAGAAAATAGAAAAACTGATCAATAAAAATAATAAAACAAAAAGGTAC
Source organism: Leavenworthia alabamica (assembly GCA_000411055.1). Taxonomy (NCBI): domain Eukaryota; kingdom Viridiplantae; phylum Streptophyta; class Magnoliopsida; order Brassicales; family Brassicaceae; genus Leavenworthia; species Leavenworthia alabamica. Next base: position 46,842 of record KE158849.1, on the reverse strand, counting down.
TAAAGAGAAAGCTGAAAAATAAACAAAAATAAAAAGAATTTTTTTTTAATAAGTATGTAAGAATTTTAAAATCAAAATTTTAGAAACAGAAGAAATATATCTTATTGATGAAATATTATCTAATATAAGTAAACAGTTTAATATAAAATTTACATAAATGCATACCATCATACCCATGTCTTATATTCTATTAAAAATATATAACATGAAAATTCAAAATTTTGTTAAAAATAGTTATAATATATACTTTTCGTTAACAAGTACATATTATGCGAATTTAAATATTTATGGACTATCACTAAACTATATAAATATATTACATAAATATGCATGTGTTGCATACGTCATCAACCATCCATGAAATTATATTTTACAAAAAGGAATCAATACTGTTAAATATATTAGTATAATTTATTGACTGATAAGTGATATGTGATAACTGATATTGGTTTAAACAAAACCTAATCAAATTTAATATTTACAATTTAATATAAGTCGAAACCATGAAGTTATTTAGGTTTTTGGTTAGAGTAAGACGAAAATATGAGGTTATCTATCATCTAAAGAATTATTCTCTCTTTCTAATATATTTTATATTTTTTTAAATTGATTTTATGGATTGTGTTTATATAATTTCAATTATAAAAGTAGATAACGAGTATTTTTTTGAAAAAATAAAATAAAAATAACCATTAAAAATAAAAAAATAAGAAAAATAAAAAACTGAAATGATGATACAAAATAATATTTACTACTATATATGAAAAAATTTAAAATCAATATATGAAAAATAGATCGAGTATTTAAGTTAGTATTATATCATAATGCTAACTTGTTTCACTAGAAGTAGTCATAAACATTTTTTATCTAGATTTAAAAAAAAATATTCTGAATAAACTAATTCATATATAGACAATAATTTTATAGATATACTAAATTCGAATATGAATAATAATAAAAATTTGGATATAAAATTAATAATTGAAAAAATATATTCTGGAATTTAACCATATTTTATAAAGAACAAGCACTAAACAATCATAATATTAAAAAATTAAAATTATTTTTTTTATGACGTGATAACATTATTTTTTCCACATTCATGCATTATATGTAAATTAGGCTCTAAAATTTTTTTTGGGCCTTTTTTTATTTACTATTTAAATTATCAGGTTTTTAATTATTTATGATAAAAAAAATTCTAAACTAAATTAAATTTTAGTTCTGTTTACTAATCGAAAATTTAGTTTAAAATTTTTGATACGAAAAAAAATGAATCATATTTTGGTTTAGATTTTATGGCAAAATTAGAAAATTTATAATAATTTGTTCGGTTTAATTTAGCAAAAAAATAAAAAAAAATTCGTTTTGAGAAATTTGATCGGTTTAGATATATCATACCGAATCAAATATCGAATAAAAGAATTTAATTTCGATCTGATTTTTGTAGTCAATCCGAAATCAATTCAAATTACCAAAATTCCGATTGGATTAAATTTGATAAATTCAATTCGGTCAAAATATTCAAGTCTCAAACCAAACACCTTTGAACCCTTTCCTATGTCCTAAAAAAAAATTACATTAAAAATTTAAAACTGAATAAGGATATTTAAAAAAATACAATATTAAGCCAAGTAGGTATCATAAACGCGTCCGTACATATATTCGGGTGAACATCAACCTTGTCATGATAAATGATATGTCTAATCAAAGTATTTATTTATATTCTATAAAAGTCCTAATTTATTCAAATTTTATTTAATTTATTATTGCTTAGTTTTATCAAAAAAAAACTAATGAAAAAAAGTGTGTATCCAAGTCCAGATCCTTAGAAAATGACATGACAATTTGCATGTACGTCTAATTTGTTACCATCACTGTGGCGTTCATATGTATTTTTATACTTTCTTAACATATGATATTAATAATAACATATTTACCAAAAATAATTATCATGGTTTAGTAATTTTTTTGAGTTTGGTTTAGATTCCAGTAGAATCTGATTGGATAGAATATTTCAAATTAAAACTAGTAATTTTGGAATAAGTTTTTAAATTTGATTCGGATTTAAAATTAGGTGTGAATTTGATTTGGATACAAAAATATTTCTTTTTTTAAAAAAGTTAAATTTAAATTGATTTGGATACAAAAATATTTCTTTTTTTTAAAAGGTTAAATTTAAATAAATTTAACTAAATTTTAAAAATATAAGTAAAAATTTTAAGATAACTTAATTATTTATATACATATATAATTAGATTTTAGATTTTAACCGATGAGTTTAAAAATTTAAAATTTAATAGAATAATTTATTGAACTCAATCAAATCTGTCATATATATCAAATTTTGAATTATAACTCTCACGCAAATAATTTTTTAAATTTTAGTTTAGATTCAGAAAATATTTTTCAAATAAACCCAAACTTAACTTTTTAATAGTATTTTCATCAAATTGAATAACCCATTATACCAAGAACCACCAACTATATTAGAAATTTATTATTGTCAAAATTATGATTAAACTATTTTATATATTTAAAATGTAAACAGTAAAAAAAAAATTTAAATAAAAACCTTCTTATTCACACGCAATTCTCATTTTGAAAATGAAACTATAAATTTAGAAAAACAAATTTGATATTAAATATTATCTGTTATCTGTCCCTTTTTTTCTTATCTAGTTCTTTTGAATTGTTTATTTATTTTTCTGGTTGATTGCTCAATCACTTGTAATGCATTGTATAAACTAAAATAAGTCATAAAGATTAGATATAGGAAAAAGAAATGTGTCGGTTGATTTGGTTATTTTCGAAAAAAACATTATTATTAAAATTATAAGATAAAATGAATTATTGCAAAAGAGCCAACAAATGTAAGAGTGTTCAAAACATGTACGTACCATTTCAAAGAGATGTGGCAAGTTGAGAACCCTCTTCTTACTTAGACAACTTTATTGGATTTATTTGTATTTAATAATCTTATTTTTATTAGATTTTTATTGTTTCTCTATGAAGAAACAATATTGAGTTTTAATATTTACCATGATCATTAGCAAATGAAGATTTAAAACTTTTTTTGTATATGTAAATTTACTTATAATGTTTGGTTTTATTTGGGTTAATCGAATCATATTGTTTAGTTTTTGATTTATTTTTTAGTTTAAAATTTTTATTGAATTAAATAGAACAAAATTTTTATATTATTTGGTTAGATTTTAATTTTATTCGATTTGGTTCATTAATTAAAAAAACTTCTAAATTTAATTTGAAATTTTGATTTATTGTATTTATTCAAACAAAATTATATAAAAGTTTTTAACCAAAAAATCTAACTAAATCCAATTTTTTAATTTATTTAAGTTAATCAGTTTTAACGGAACTCATTTAATACAAATAATCCAAATAAACAGATTAAATTAATTATATCAATCTGTTAAATCAAAAATTAAACTAAAGTCAATTTTTGCTTCAATTGATTTAATTATCTAAAGTGGAATACTCCAAAATCAATTTATTTCAGTTTAGTTTTTAGTTTAGCTGGTTTAATTATTTAAAATCAAATACTCTAAAATCAATTTATTTCAATTTAGTTTTTAGTAAACTGAATAAATCGATTCAAATAGATAAGATAGATTTAATTTTTACAGATATAATATATATAAACAAAAAAATACATACCCGATTAAATTCTTTTAAAATTCTGAAAATAATTTCAGTGTGACAGGACCCATGCTAATAACTGCAAATAAATGTCGATATGATAAAACCGATGTGTTTGGTATATGAACAATATAATTAAAAAATATATAAATATATTAAATGAAATATAATATAAAGTAATAAGTAATTAAATGTACGTGTGCATAGATAGAGACCAGATAAGGAATGTCTACACACGCGCACATTAAATTATAATATATACTTTTTATCTGTACATCACTGAATAATTATAAATGTTTTTATTTCAAAAATTAAATTTTTATTTTTTAATTATTTTTGAATTTAATTAAAAGCTGCAATTTATATAGTACATTGAAAATCTCCAGTTGCACGAGGGTCTCTTTTTTGTCCCTTTTTGCTTGATGCCTTTATCATATTATTTTCTATTTTTATTATTGTAATTTTTATTGAAAAAATATCTTTTAATAAAAAATTATATTTGTGAGTGAACAAGTGGATGATAATACATAGTAATAATATTTATATAAAATAATATTTACCCATGCCTATAATGCATCCAAAATCTGCTGTTGATTGGTTGGTTATGTTTGTGTAATTGTGTTCATGTTCATGCATATGTGTGTAAAAAAATTGTTTATTAGCTGCTCTGTTTTATTTTTTGATTTTGCAAAGTTTTTAGTTTTTTTTATAATTTTTTTATATGAATTAGTATGTTTTTTGGCTGTTTTAAATTTTAATAAACAGATACTTCAACGTTTTCATAGAAATTCTTACTTTTTAGTTGGTCCAGAATTTTATGTAAAGTATAGTTCTTTAACAAGAAAATGTTAAAGTACTCAAACCAAAGTATATAATTTTGTTTATAAAGTTATAAATCAATATTTTTATGTTTATAAATCCATAGGATATATATCAGCTAGATAATATTTATCTAGTTCATAATCTTATAATTTATAAGCGGTTTTGAACTTTTAAAATTGCAATCTACAAAATTTATAATAAAACCAATTATTTAAATACTGATATTTTAAAATAAAATATAAATATAAATTTTTAGAATGTAAAAATTAAATTTTAACTTTTTATTTGATCATCTAATAAAATATAAATTTTAAGTTGATTAAGTCAAATTATATATACTACTATTAATTTTAACTAACAAAAAAATTTACAGTATTTATTATTTTCATTAAATAAAAAAATATAGATTTTCTATTTGTACAACTAAAAATATATGATATATATATTTGAATTTAGTATAAATTATTAATTTAACTTAAAATTTTACATTTAAATGTAGTAAAATAGTTTATGTAACTAAAACTAAATACATTTTGTGTTTAATTTAAACTCCTGTATCAAAAGTGTGTTAATATAAGTTAGACATTTGTTGATGTTTTTAAATAAATAAAATTTGAAAATTTAGAGTTTTAAATAAGAAAATGACATCGTTTTAATTTAACAAAGATAACTAACACTATAATTTTTTTGTTAGCTATGTCTAATTTTATCCAGTTAACACAAAGTTTGTATGACATTTTTAAAATTTAAATTTTAAATTTTCATTTTAACTTAAATGATTGTAATCTTAATTTATAATAAAATATTTTAATAATATCGTATTTTATTTCTGTAATATTTTTTAAACTATATTTACCATCAACACAAAAGTGTATCTTCTTTTGAAGAAAACGAAGTATACATAACAATTTAATTTTTTTAATATAAATTAATAGTAGTAGTAAATAGGTGATGTAGTTGGAAGAAATAATTGAATAGAGTAACAAAATGGCAATAGACTTGGGACCTACACTAAGAGATTTAAAGAATATATATCAGTTGGTTTGTCTTCAAGTCCTCGTCGCCTTCTACTAAGAGGAAAAATATTTAAATTTCTTTATATAATAATTATAAAAATAATAATAATAAATAATGATAATAATAAATAATAATAATAATGTATGCATGTAAAAGTGTGATGATTGAGTGCACGTGTGGGTACTGGTGTCCACGTACTTATGTCTTTACTCAGTGAAATTGACTTCTTTGTCTCCTCTCTCTCTCTCTCTTATCCTTCACGGACTTTGGTTTCTCTCTATTACCTAAGTCTTGGTTACTCTGGTTTGGTTAGGTTCATGACTCATGAGGTTAAACCGGACTAGGGTTTTAATTTTACTGTTTGAAGAAACATTTGAGTTGATCTGATGATTGTAATGTTTTGTTTGTATTTTTGCTTTGTCCAATGAGTTTTTTATTAGAGAAATGGTTGATATTATTTTAATTTAATTAGTTTTTGATTGATTTTTTAGTTTTGTGGATTCATTAGTATTAGTTATTGTTTGAATTTAATTTTGTTTTAGAGTTGATTTTTTTTGTTTTACATTAGTAGTTGCAAATTTTCAATATAAGTATTTAATAAAATTTTATGTTCAAAAAATTATTTTAGTAAAATTTTAAAATATATCCATATTTTTATCAAAATATTTATGTAATATATTAATAAAAATTTGATTATTTTTAGTCTATATAAAATTAGTTAAAATGATATTTAATTCAAATTAAAGAAAATAATGTTTAAAATTATAATGTATAAAAATTAATTGAAACTCATTTATAATTAGTTAGATACAATCTATAGTTTGGTAATTAAAATTTTCGGATAAACATCAGCCAAGCATATGAAACTGACAAAATTTTAAAATACATATCTAAATAGTAAAAGAGTGGTATTAAATAAAAGAAAATATGTTAGAATACTAATATGAAATAAAATACTTAAAGCATACATATTATATAAATAATTCTTAATTAATCAATATATGTGTATATATATATATATATATATATTTTTCAATGTATTTTATAAGGTTTTTAAAAATAAATATTATATTTTATAAGTTCTTTTCAATTATTCTTATTAAATACCAATCACATAAAAAACCATTTCAGTTATTCTTCTTTATTTAGTTATAAAATTGAATATTCTCTTATTTCCATCTCCTCTTAGTTAGTCTCAATTAATTTACATATTTTTATGTAACTATTTTTCATTTATATATTTTTGTAACACAATAAAGTAAATAACAACCTTTGCTTATAATAGTATTATGATATACGTAAATAATAATGTAACTCAATTCAAATGTCGAACCAAAAGAGAGGTTCAATAAATGCAATGTTTAGCCAATTTTGAACTAAATGTCAAAAAAGTAAAAAAAGCCAAAGGTTTCATATAATATTAACTGCTCAATTCTGTTTTTTTTTTACAGTATTCTGATTATTCTGTATTTTACCAGCACTAGTAGTCTAGTACTGAGTAGTAGCCCATTACCTATTTTGTTTTCCATTATTATTATTTTTTTCATTGTGTGAAGACCAGATTCCATGTTATCCCATGTGAAATCTCAAATTAAATTTATGTGTATGTTTTCAAATAATTTTTATTAGATATTTACTTATTGTTTTTATGAAGAAAAATAAAGTTTATATTTGTTATGTATGTAATAATGTGGTAAAACATTTTCCAAAAAAGAATAGATGGAAGTACTCATGCCATAAACCCGAAAACTAACCATGGACATTCAGATCGGATTATTCATATTTCTAAATACCGATCCGAAAAATCTGATATGAACCGAATCAGTTTCAAAAATCTGGTCGTTCGGTGAATTTTGCTTTTTAAAATTCAATTTAATCATATTCCGAACAAAACCTATTAAATCTGATTATATTGAAGTTTTTTTGTTTAATAGATTTAATCGAATTAACATTATAATTTTTTAAATATTTTTTCCTTTTTTGGATAAAATTAGATCTGATTAATCCGAGTAAAAGTTTTATAAATTCATTCAATTAATCGAATATCTGAACTGATTAATCTAATTTTTTTATTAGTTTATTCAATAAATTTTTAAAATTTTAAATAATTTAATTATCGAATAACTTAATCTTAAAAACCCGTTTAAACCGAATGCCTAGAATGACCTAGAACCATCATATGACTCCTGATGCTAAGTTAGGCCGGTCTAGTTTGAACTAAGGAATTTCCTGCCTTGCATAACAAATATTATGAATTTATATAAACTGCAAATTCAAAAAAGTTTATATTAATTTTGGTATTAAAGTTTAAACTACTATAAACAAAACTAGTTTAATTTATTTTAACAAGGCAAGTGGGAACAGAAGCATGTTATTGTGACTTTCATGTGAAATTATTATAATTAATTGTGTTTCATGTGAAACTACTCCAATATTTTCTTGAGCTACACTAGGACTAGGTATATAACTATAAAGTCAATCTTGGACTGAAAATTCACAAGGCTCGAGAACATTTTAAATCAGGATGATTAAGCACACAAAATCTTTTGGTCATGGTGCTGTATGCCTATAAGTCTTCAAATCGTGACTATAGAACATACAGTATACACTAATAAATGGATTAGAAAGAACGAGTATTATAAGTGTAGAAGAAGTTGAGATGTATAGAACATGTTCATTTCAAAGAGTAAGTGTAACACCCGACTGTAACACTCCAGTTTGAAGAGATTTAAGACATTTGATTTGACCACCTATGTCATTAAAGTGCACTTATCTTTTCGATCAACCATTCTTTCAGAACTATGCAGTTAAACGTGCTTGGGCTGGAATAGTACTACGATGGGTGACCTACCGGGAAGTGATTGTCGGTACTGTGTAAATGAGGCCAACACACAGGAAAATATCATGTGGTGATTTGTAGGGACAGTAAACAAGTTCTTGAGCCTCAGAAAATAATGCAACGACCGTCGGACGAGGGTGAACCCCAATGGGCCTAGAGAGGATGTAGAAGCCCAATGGGCCTAGAGAGGGCATGAGGTCGTCCACGGGCCTAAAGAGGATATTGGTGTGCTCACGNATGGGCCTAGAGAGGGCATGAGGTCGTCCACGGGCCTAAAGAGGATATTGGTGTGCTCACGGATGGTAGCGGTCGGGGTATTACATTTGGTATCAGAGCCGAACCCAGATGAATGTGGAGTCAAAAGGGCTCACACCATCAGGGTAACGGTCTTGGTCCACAATGAGGACGTTGTGTTCTTTGAGAAGGGGTGATTGTAACACCCCAGTTTGAAGAGGCTTAACACATTTGATTTGGCTATCTATGTCACCAAAATGCACTTATCTTTTCGGTCAACTATTCATTTAGAACTTTGCAGTTAAGCGTGCTTGTGCTGGAGTAGTACTACGATGGGTGACCTACCGGGAAGTGATTGTCGGTACTGCGTAAGTGAGACCAACACACAGAAAAAGATCATGTGGTGATTTGTAGGGACAATAAACAAGTTTTTGAGCCTCAAAAAAATAATGCACCGACCGTCGGACGAGGATGAGGCCCAATGGGAGTAGAGAAGACGTGGAGGCCCAATGGACCTAGAGAGGGCATGAGATCGTCCACGTGCCTAAAGAGGACATTGGTGTGCTCACGGATGGTGGCGACCGGGGTATTACAGTAAGACTAAGTTGAGTCTATAGTATATGGATCTCATCAGCGTGTTGGAACGAATTAGACTAGTGGCATATTAGTTTAAGTTACCAAATTCGATGCGGACATTCACAAGATAATTCATGTGTTGATGTTGAAGAAATATTTATATAAGAATGATCAGGTGGTGACTGAGAAGCCATCAAATTTGACATTGAGCAAGGTGGTAGAGACAAGACATCTTAAAGTTCTAGATCGTCCGAATGATAGTGGTTATAAGAAATAAAATTCCAAAGATACATATTTTGTGGATCTACAATAGCGTTATATAAGAAATTTGAGAACTAAAGTTAAGATGAAGAGCAAGTTTACGAAGTGGTACGACAAGCAAGAGGCTTAGCCGGATTTTATTTTCACTATACTCTTGGTTGTTCAGAGTTATTTATGGTGTTTTGCATTGTTATATTTATTTTATTGGTGTTATAATTTAACGATATACTTTTAAGTTTGAGATATTCAATAAAAAAGTTTTATTTGGATATAGTTTATTGTATATTGTTTTTTTTAGACTTGTGAATAGCATTGGTGCAATCACTATGAGTTAGTAACACATTAAAATATTTCAAGCTTGAATCTGCCAATTTTCTAAATTTTTTTGTAGTGGAAAAGAATTAAAACATCTATGTCCAGTTTAGGGACCGATTTAGTTGAACCAGATGTGATTTGATCAAAGGTGATTGATCGAGCAGGTTTAGCGCTCGACCGAGCGCGTGCAGGATGCCTGATCGGATGTGAGTAGGTCGGTTGATCGAGCGAGTTGAGCCAGCATGTTGAGCCTTCGAGATTGTTAGCCCAATAGCGGGTTTAAAACCCCATAAGTTAGGAATTGACTTTATTTTCGTGTTACAACTGAACTTGAGAGCTTTTATCCTAATTATTCTGTTTGGAGTAATTTTCTTGTAAGTAATGGTGAGATTTCAATTATGTGAATCTAGATAAGAGATATGTGTCTTAATCTCTCATGTTTAAAGAGTTTTCTATGAGTTGAAGGTTGATATTGCCTTATGTATTTGTTCTAGGGTTTTTGGTGGTGTGGATGTTACTTTGAATGTGGCTAGGCTCATATGTGGATTTAGAATGTTTAGGGTTGTTTTTATGATTTTTTGGTTTTGAGATCGCGGAACTGGAAAA
>KE158849.1:12016-28608 GCA_000411055.1 Leavenworthia alabamica | reverse complement strand
TATAAATTAATAATGTTGGGACTTTAATATTTTATTAATTTATCGTGATATTAATTTATCCATAAATTAATATTTATTAATTTATAGTATAAATTAATATTTATTAATTTTAAAAAATATCTTTCTATCTATAATATTTTTTAAAATTCTTTAAATGTAAACGAAAAATTCTATTTAAAATTCATATATGAATTTCGTGAATGTCATCAATATTGGAGTTTCTGCTTGGATACTTAATGTTCATCAAGTGATAATAGTAAAAAAATTTCGACACTACAAAGTTCGATCATATGATTGTGGCTCCAAGAATTTAGAAAAAGATTCAATTTATGAAAATAATATTCATGAATATGAAGTTGTGATCAATAATCTTAGTTATCGGAATAAAATAAATATTAATAACCTACTCAACTATTCGGGTGAAAATAATTCATATTCAGAATTTCAGAGTTAGAAGAAATTGCGGTTTATGTTTTTAATGCTGATAAAGAAATTGAGGACGACTATCTGACATCTTTCAAACCAGTTACGCGTATGGAAGCAATTATAACGTCTAAAACTCTTTACAACTTTTAGATGCAGATAAAAAAATAACACTAAAGGTGCTTGATGCAATAAAAAAATATAGATGAGCTCCAACGAGATTAAAACTTTAAGAAAAGACAAACAACAGTGAAATCATATTTTACTAAATTGACTTAATTATATATGTCTAAGATTTATAATTATTAATTTATGATATTATTGGGACTATATTTTTACATGGAACTTTCAAAAAAACTATTATCTTATTATCTTATCGAATTTAGCTATTTTTTACATTGGCCCAAGTCGGGACCGGAAGATTTTATTAATTTATCGTGTTTATTAATTTATCGAGTATTAATTTAAAGAAGTTTTACTGTAGTTAGACTTGATTTAATTTAATATTTAATTTAATTTCAATTAAAAACTGAAATATTTGTATTTTTAAAGTAAATAAAATAATAAAATTTAATATTTGTAAACAATAAATTAAATATTACTTTTATAAAAAACAAAATATTCGTTTGAATAAGTTATATATATATAAATATATTAAAATATGTTATTATAAATGTATACTGTATGTATAAAAAAATTTAAAAGAAAACTTAATAATTATGTTGATTCAACTTTAGTCTAAATTTTTGTGTTCTCCATGTTTTTCTAAATATTTTGATATTTTTAAAAGTGTTTTGTGTATGTTCAAATTTTGTATTTTAAAAATAGATTAAAAATAAATCGAAGCTACACAAATAATTTGAGAATATTAGAAATTTTTTGAATCGATGAATCATAATATTAACTATTCGATTAAGACGAATCAAATCACAAATAATAGAAAATTTGAAAATATTCCTTTCTCGATAATTCCTAATAAAAATAGCATATTTTACCAATTTAAAAAAGTGATATGACATTTACCAATAATATTATAAGAACTGCCCAATTTAAAAAATATCTTTTATTTCTTATTTAAACTTTCAAACAGTTATTATATATATATTTCCAAAATACATATAGAAACAAAAAAGTCAAAATAAATATTAAATATTAAATATTATAACACAAAAGTTATGACTGGGTTGTTTCTTTCTTAATTATTCAGTCAAAATATAAAATCAAAGACTTGAGAAATTACATAGATTTTTTACCCAAACAATATTTCCAAAATTTTCAAATTTACTTATTTTTATTTTTAATTAACAAAAAAGCAAAAGATTATATATTTTTTCGTCAATTACAAAGACTATATATATATATTAATCCTGATTTTAGTTTTTGTTTATCTTCTCTGACTCCGTCGATTCTCCTTCTGCCACCGTCGACACTCTCGTTTGTTTCTTCTCCGGCGTTTCTCCGACGATCTCCAGCGTTTCTCCGACGATCTCCGTCGTTTCTCTGACGATCTCCGGCGATTCTGGTGTTTACCTTAGTGAAGCGATCGTTCTGGTATTGTTTCATATATTACACGTTTTGATTTTGGTTTTACATTCTTTGTTTTCGATTTTGGTTTAATTTTCACAGAAACATAATACATAGTTTCTTCGAGTGCAATGCTATGATTTAAACTTTATCAAATAAATTATTATATTTAAAAAAAATTTTTTAATTATGATTTTATGATAAAATTAGGGTTTTGGTTTGGTTTATGGATACTAAATGTTGAAAATAGTAAAGTTAGTCTAGTGGTTAAACCGTAAATTACCGAAAAACTTAGGGATCACTGTTCGATTCTTGTCCGTAGCGGCCGATTTTAAAAATAAATATTTTTTTTATAAGGATTTTAAGTAATGTTACCTTAAAATTTATCGCTCGACTCGCTTTTGGGATTAGTCTAGGTTTCAGAATAGGGGTTATGATAAAAAAATTTTGTCGCGTTTTTCGTGTCGAGTGACATCTTTAATCGTTTCTTGTTGATAGACTTAATGGAAGAAAGTAAGCCGAATAATCAAGGTGGATTTCTGTCCGGAGAGACCGATTTTTAAAATAAACCTATTTTTTATAACGAATTTTAGTAATACCCCTTTAAAATTGATCTGTCAACTCGATTTTGGGATTAGTCTAGGTTTTGGAATATGATATATATTCTATTTACGAGAAAATTTATGTTTTGTCGCGTTTTCTTGTCGAATGATATCTTTGATCGTTTCTTGTTGATAGACTTAATGGAAGAAAATAAGCCGAATAATCAAGGCGGAGACTCGGTTGCGAATAATGCTAATGACTGGAGATTACAGCATGATCCCGGTCTTCGGAAAAGGGTTATTGCTAAAATGTAAGTCTTCTTTTATTCTAGTGTTATATTTTTAACTTCATTAACGTGCGTTCTACGAGAACTTAAATGTTTTTATAGAACGCACATTAGACAAGTTTTGGCATCCAAATTTACTCGAACGTGTATGTTTAGAGTCGAAAAGGTGAAGGAATATTATCAGAAAGATTGTACCGGTGAACGGGAACATGAGATGTACAAATCCGCTGCCATATTTGAGGAGAAGACTTATGCCATAGCCAAAAATAAGGTACTCAGATTGAAATTGTATTTATATATATTAGCTTCATATATAATCTTGAATTTTGAGATCTTATTCATTTGCTTCTTCATTGGTCTCAGGATGATTATTTAAAGAGACTAGGTGAAAAGATGTGTTTGATGAAGCAAAAATATCAATATAATAAAAATTTAGGTTCTTCAGTTAATGCAACTACTACTCCAAATCCAGGTACATATGATTTTATTCGTGTTTTGGTTTCAATAATGATAAAATTAGCTTAGGCATGTGCATTGATCCGAAAACCAAAAACCAAATTCGTAACCGATTCGAAAAGCCGTTCTGAATTCGAATTGGTTTTATATTAATTAAATTTTTGTTTTGAATCTGAATTTGAATCGAAATAATTTTGGACAACTAAATTAACCAAAATATAAAAATTAATTTACTTTAAACCGACTATTTTTTTCCTAAATTGATTAAATATTTTTTTAGTTTTTAGTATATTTCAGATTTTTTATTTAATTTGGATTATCCGAATTAACTCTAGATAATTCGTATAAGGTTTTTCTTTTTCAATTTTTGGATTACATCTATTTTACAAAATCCATCTGAATCCAAACCGAAACATTTTAGATTATGTTCGGATTATAAAATCTCTTGTTTGAATAATCCGAAAAATCAAATTATCTGAAATTATACTAATAACCAAGTTAGTTTGATATATTTTATACGAATTTATCTTATGAATTAACTAATTAATATGATTAAATTACTAACTTTTGTTTTCTTTCTATGCCTTCATCTAAAAAACAGCTCAAGCTATGACTCCAAGAAGCACTCAGAGCAATCTCAACACTACTGGTTTGACAACTCAGCTCCCTATAGACATTTCTGTGCCTCAAGCTCAAAATGTAAACATTCATATTGGTGAAGGAGTTCAAATGCAAAAGCTTCATATTCAGCAACAACCTCCTCAACAACAGCCACATAATCTAATGAATCAACAGCTTCCGAATGAGAACTTGCGACCTATGCATATGCAGATACAATCAAGAAACTCTCAATTGTTTCCAAGAAATCAATTTCCGTCACCGGTTGTTCGGTCTAGTCATCAACAACAGATGGCTATGCCATCCCAAGAACAGAGAAAACAAGAACAAGTTCAACACTTTAGTCAACTGATGACTCAAGACATGAAGCAAAGACAAAACAACAGAGACCAACATGGAGCTATTGCCTCACAACCGGTGCAAAATGTGTCCGGCAACGGTCAATCCAGTAACTTTAATGTACCAAGATCAAGTATTTGGGGTACTCAAGGTCAAGAAATGTTACAAACTCAACCAAAAATGTTACAACAATACCAACCACAGCCTCAGAATAGAAGCTTACCGCAACATTTGGATCATGGACATAATGATACACAAAGGTTTCAAGCAAATCAAACTAGTATGTTTCATTTCTTATGTTACGTATCAATATTTTTATTATCAATGATTTTTTAAAGTTTTAATTTTATTATGGTTAATAATTTTTTTTTTGGTCGACGGTTAATAAATTATTTGTAGCATCTCAAGATTCTGTAGGGAATACAGTAAATGTAAATGTTGGGAACTGGCAAGAGGAGACATATCATAAGGTATTTTTTTCAATAAAAACATTAAATTATATATTTGATTGTGACACTTCTTAATTTTTTTTTTTGTGATATGTTTAATAGATTAAAGCCTTGAAAGAGAAGTATATACATATTTTGACTGAAATGTACCATAGATTTTCGGAAAAATCGCGACAGGTACTATAGTGATAACCTAACTTTTCTTCGTTTTCACGCCAAGATTTCGATTTGATATTTCTTATTAATTGTTCTTAGCTTGAATCTCTTCCGAATCCGGAGCAATTAGAAAAGCTAAAAAGGGCAAAACTATTGTTCGCGCGAATTATAATGTTCTTGAATGTTGAAAGGAACACTATATCAGAGAAGCATAGAGATTTGTTTGATCAGTTTGAGGAACAAATATTCAAATATACGAAAAACTTTCAAACCGAGGTTCAAAGGCCAATGCAGATTCATCAAACAACACAACCTCTTGACAAGGATAAAATGACAAGTAACCAAAATGTGACCTCTAAGATGGAACCAAAAGATGACAACAACAACATTATGGCCTCTTCGGGAAATGTCGTGTTACCACAACAGCCATTACATAGGCAGCCGAAGCAAGAACAACACCTCTCATCTAGTCTGCAACCATTGGCTTCTTTAGTCCCGTCTCAGGTTACTACAAGACTAAACTTTTTTTTTTTGGAAAAGTGGGCTCTTTTATTTTAAGATTTTTTTCTAAAATTATGAGTGGACCCATGGAATTTGCCATGTTTGCCTCCCCCTAGAGACGGGCCTTGGCTTCTTCGGTTCGGATATTTAACTTTTCGCCTTCACATTCATCTCCTCAGATAGTGGAGCAGCATAGTCTTCCTTCCATTACTCCTTCTCCAGTTCACAGGGATCCTGAAAAACTGGTATCCGTTGAGTCTCCAGTCGCTGAACTTCCTCCCGAGTCAATCGCCGAGCGACCTATTGATCGTCTTATTAGAGCGGTTAGTTAAAGAAAACATACTCTATCTCTTCATCTTATTCTATATACTGATCCAATTTGTTAATGTGTGTGGCTCTCTAGTGTCAATCATTATCATCGAAAAACTTAGCGGAATCTGTAAATGATATTAGAGCAGTCGTCAATATGGTTGATAGATTCGCAGGATCGTACTATCCTGGTCATTTAGGCGAGGATTTAAGCGCAACGGCAAAGTTCGGTTTTCCGACATACGGAGAAACTAAGAGAATGAAGCGCACAATCACCGCGCTGCCTCAAGATTTCGCACCACAAACCGATACTTATGAACAGTTCATAGCATCACCGAGCTCGAATGTTAATATGATTGAGGTAAAATCTCCATTTAGTAACTATGTTTTATCGAACCATTGAAGTAAATACAATATTGGTTCACTCTTGAATCTTGTAGCCTTTTCTGCTTCTGCAAGAAATCAAAGAAATAAACATGAGACTTATAGAGACAGTGGTAAAGGTATGTGATGAAGTTACTTCAGGAACAATTGTTGAGTGTTCTTATTCCCCTGTCGCTGTTAGTTCTGCATTCAAAGCTCATTACATGTCAGGAAAAATTGTAAGTCTCTTTAAACTATTTAATCTTCTTTTTTTTTTTTTAATTTGTTATAATTCAGTTTTATAATATATGATTTTTTTTAATTCTTTAATAGAAAAAGAAAATAATTAGTTCCTAACAAAATTTAAGTTAAAAGTAATAGTAAATGTTTTAAAACTATTTGAATTATTCATCAAACTAATATATTCTTTCTTACTCACCTATTTACCATAGCCGATTCCTGATAATTTCGAGGCCCTAAACAAAAAAAAATCAGTTTTATAATATAGATTTTTTAATTCTTTAATAAAAAAAATTAGTTTCTTACAAAATTTAAGTTTAAAATTAACAATAATTATTTAAAAATAACAACAATTCAAAAATTCTGAAAAACAAATATTCTTACATTTTTAAAATATTCATCAAATTAACGTGTATATGTATTTTGAGACTGTTAAAGTATTAAAAAAGTAAGAAACCCTATTCAAATGTTATATATATATATGTTTTCATGACCAGTTCTGTCTTTTTTGCTTAACTACTTATGTCTCTTATGTTTTGATACAGTCACAAATTCAACCTATACGCTTACTAGTTCCTTCAAATTACCCAAACTGTTCCCCAATACTTCTCGATGAACCTTCTTTGGACACAAGGTATAAACTAAACTTTTGTATAAGTTTTTGTGCCCTAAAAACATTGATATTATGATCTTATGGATTACGTTTCTTGTGTGTTTTAGTGTAAACATAAATGAAGATCTATCTACAAGAACAAGATCAAGGTTTATATTATCCATGAAGACACTTCCTGATCTTGTGTCTCTTAAAGAAATGGTTGAAATGTGGAATGATTGTGTGAGAGCTATTATGGCTGAGTATATAAGGGCATGGTTAAGGCACTTTGAGCTCTAAGTATGGTGCTTAGGAGATTATTTTAGGAGCATTCATGAACCCTAATTATCAAGTAAGAAGAGAGAAGTAACATTTATATGTATTTTTATTTTTCTATTTAGGAAAAAATGTATTTTTTTTTTCTTTTGCTAAAAAGGTTTAGTGTGACTTATAATTTTTTTTTCTGATATTTTCAAAAATATTAGTGTGCTTATAAATTTTTTTCTGACATCTTCAGAAATATTAAGAAAACTTAAGTAATTTTTTATATTTTTATAATTAGTAAATTGAAATAATATGAGCTAGTCAAAATAATATTTAATGTAAAAGTCCTCAATAAAATATAGAATGATATTTTTTGTTATAAGATTTTTGTGGTATGACAATTTAAAAAAAATATGAATGAATATATATTAATTAAAAACACCACCTAAAATTATAATTTATATAATACTTATTTAATTAAAATTAACGATAGATTCTCGTAAAAGATTGACAACATATTTGAATCATACCTCAAATGCGTCGAAAATACATCATGATGAGTCTCCAATACTCGTGAAAAATTTGCAATGGTTTCTCGGTATTGCGACATAGAAAAATCGCCCTTGCATAAGGAGGTAATGTGTAAGGAATGTTCTGTCCTTAGAAAATGAGAAAGATGGAAATGATATCTTAATTAGGGAAGAAGCTTATTAACTCTTATTCAAAAAGAAAATAAAAACAGTGTGAAACAAATAAAAACCGACAAACTGACCGAATCTTGTGTTGATATCGAAGCATACTTTGAGAGGTGTCTTCGGCCGTTTAAAAGGATGTGTTAAAAATAAAATCATTTTAGTGATTTGGGAGAAAATAGACCAAGAGGATGAAATAAGATGGGCAAAACCCACTAAAGACGACCCTAATTTCCTAGTGACAATCAAAGGCGGATCCAGAAATATAATTTAGGAGGGGCATGTCAAAGTACAAAGATCGAAATGTCATGTTTTAGGTGAGATTTCAAAATATTTTATAAAAAAAATTTAAATTCACTCAAATTCAATCGAATCATCTCAAATCTCTTCAAATGTTTATTTCAATACCTTCCCCAATTTTTCGCCGGATTTTGCAACTCCCCGTACCTACCTTTGTGTGAGATATTCAGATTTGTGCCAAAGGTTGATTCAGATGCAGCTTTCGATTCGGATAAGACCATTAGATATCTTCGGCTGAAACGAAATGGATCCTAAAAACCATCATCTCTTGAAACATGTTTAAAGGAAACCATGGTGGGGGAGCTTCTACGAACAACAATAGAGGCGCAATGAAACATTCTCCATCAGTGGTNAAATTTGGTTTATTTAAATTATTTTAGTTCATTTCTATTTACTATAAAAAAATAAAAAAATAAACATAAAAAATAATTTCAATATAAAAGACAGAAAAATAAATTAAAATTAATAATATTAAAAATAAATTTTAGTTTATCTAGATTATTTTTGTTCAATTTGTTTTACAATAAAAAATGGAAAAATAAACGTAAAAATGATTTTAAGAGGAATAAAAATAAAACTAAAAATCAAAAATATACGAAGTTTTTTAAAACGTAAGAGATTAAATAAAAAAAACGAAGAAAAAACATTGGAGACGGCAGAAAACCTCTAAAACTTAGACATACTTAGGATATTTTTTAAAAAATTTCCATATTAACCGCGTAAATAATTAGAAT
Source organism: Leavenworthia alabamica (assembly GCA_000411055.1). Lineage (NCBI taxonomy): Eukaryota > Viridiplantae > Streptophyta > Magnoliopsida > Brassicales > Brassicaceae > Leavenworthia > Leavenworthia alabamica. Next base: position 19,819 of record KE158849.1, on the reverse strand, counting down.
TTTCGATAAAAATCTACTGTATCATTTACCGATACTGCGGTACCTAATTTGCGACAACATAAAATGAACAAATCTATAGTACTAAAATCTGCAATATGTAAAAAGTTAGTCTGGTAAGAAATTTGTTGAAACTAACACAGAAATATCAGAAAAAATAAATCTGCGATAACAAAATTTTTTGGTATTTTATATGAAAAAAACTGCCATGAGTAGGTAGAAATATTCGGTAATTAAAATATTAATCTAGTAATTAATCTTTGGTATTCTTAATGACATATTTTACAAATCTGCAATAACTATATAATTAAAACTGCGATAGAAAATTAAATCTACGACACAAATCTGCGGCGTAAAAAAATCTGCGACTGAAAATCTAAAATTTTTAAGAGAAATTATTAAACCTGCAGTCTCTATATCGAAGTTAAAAAAAGTCTGCAATCTCCAAAATAATCTGCAGGACGTAAACAAATCTTCCATAACAATTTAGCAAAAATCTATGATTCAAAATCAAATCTGCAAAATAAATCCTAGAATATGAAATAAATCTGTCAAACACTAAAATCTGCGATAACATGAACCGTATATTTGCGTTGCATATTTTTTTATTATTAATGGTACTTTTGTAAATATTTGTTTTTTCTTTAAAAAAAACAGGAATTCTATTTTTTTTTATTTTTTCATTAATGGTAGTTTCGTAAATAGTTTTTTTTTAACTCTTGACCTTAAAGTTATTATTGTGATACAAAATAACTTTAACTAACCTTAATTTTTGCTATATTAAACTAACAATTAACTTTAAAATTAAGGATATATTAGTTATTATCCCAATAAATAATTCCATTATTTATTATCACGACATGTGCCATGTGTCTACCAGTTTAGAACTAGCCAAGTTGTCAAATTTGACTAGATCAGTCATATGATTTTTTTCTAAAACCTAGTTGTGTGTTTTCAAACCCTTGATAGTTTTGAAGTTTTAAAAGCTACTATTTAAATCCTAAACTATCTCATGTTGTAGGGCTTCACTAATCAAGGCTGCACTAATGACAGAACAACCATCACACGCACCCTTGTAATACCAACCGAGTACAACCTTAAATGTTATGTATTTGGGTATAGTTTCATGGGACTGCCTATAATATAGACATAATCAACAAAACGTGGTTGTTGGTTTGATTCACTACTTGTGAAAGATTTTTTCTTCGAAAGAGATAAATTTAGCATGACATGGATTCCGTATGAAATATGTATAGTTTTTTGGATTTGAACTTCCAATATTAAAAAAACAACACAAGAACACTTTTGTATGAGTTATCAAAAGGTTATAGATCGAGCTTATACTCTCTACATGTTCGAATCTACAACATATAATATTAGTTTCATCTCAAACGTCACTCGATCTTGTGACTTCTAAAACTTCGCTTAGGATCATTTAACGTCACTAGGCAAAATCAAAAACATTGATAAACAAGTACTTATTTTGAAAATTCGAATCCATTAAAAAGAAAGATAAAATTCACAAAATAATAGTTTAAATACACAAATAATTCTATTTCGGTAGTAAACAATATTTTATTCATAAATATCTCAAACTAGTAATGACAATCTTAATACATATTTCAACGTTATACTTAAACACATATATACAAGAATTTGAAACTAACACAATACAAATTAAACATAATATTTTCATGAGGAACTCATTTTTTTAAATTACATTTATTTATAAGGTAATGATTTAATTATTTTCTTGAGAGAAAAAACGGTTGAGAGAAGGCATAACTTGAGGTTGACGAGTCCTTAAATACTTGCGAAGATTATGTTGTGCATACTTTTCTCCTTCATCTTCATTCTCAAGAACTCCCATTTTTCTATTTTCTTTATTTATTCTACAAAATATTTATAAAAACACTAAGAATTAGTATAAATATAAATATAATTATATATATTTAAAGTTAAATTTCTTTAAAAAAACTGTATAACCCTGATATTAGCAGAGTTTTAATATGATTAAAATTTATAAACTACTGCTGACCATATATAACAAGTAGTAAATATTTATTTTATATCATTTATACAACTACTTTTAATTAAAACAATGTTATTATAAATATATTTTTTGTTAAAACTATTACTATGCATATATATTAAAAATAACATACATTAGGGTTTAATAAAATGATTAAATAAACTAATTAATTTACCTGCAATCAGGGTTTAATAATGCATTTCTTGTGAGTTGAAACACAACCATAGATGTTACAAATCCCATAGCTCCAAGAAGAGGAAACACCTAATTATTTTTTTTAATTTAACAATAATAAAAAAATTAAATTAAAATAATAATAATAATAATAATAGCACAAAATATGATTATTTGACTCTATTTCATATAAAACATTTAGTATTTATCTTTACCTCAGGTCTCAGCCAACGTCCCATATCAAATGAATCCTTTATATGAATATTTATGAACTTTTTTGGATGTTTAAAAATATAATGTTGTGTGAGAAATGAGAACAAATACGTATAAGCTATATATAGTGTAGAGCTTTGACTAAGTAATAGACAAGTCAACGCCCTCGGAATTTGAAAATGTAAAACCTAGGGACTTGTTTCTGTGGGCTTATGATTTTGTCAATTATGCTTATTGGTTTAATTTTAATATTTTGTATGACCAAAATTTTCTAGAATGACGTATTTACAATCTAAGAAATGTTATAAAAACATCTTTTATATTTACTTCTCACTGATTAGCTTAATAATGCTTAGTAGCTAATTCATGACTATCTGAATTTTTTATTAGTGTGAGTAATGTAATAAATCTATTTAAAAATATATAATACATAAACATTTATATTTTCTAATTGTTACTGAGAAGCTTTATAAAGTAATATATACTTTTATATGTTCTAAAATATACTTTTAAAACATATTTTAGAAAAAATGTTCGTCTAAAACATCTAAACATCCAAAAATACGGTTTATTTGTAAATAGTTATTTCTTTATATCTGTAAATTCTCTAAGAATTGTGATTTCTTACAAAACTATGCCGAATTTTTATATTTTTAATTGGTTTTAGACTTAGTGTTACATTATTTTAATTTTTTTTGGCGTCTCATCCTTTTTCATAAATTTTTGATGATTTCTTATGACATTCTGAATTTGAGGAAGTCAAATAATCCTTGGCCTTCTTTTAAAATAAGGTTAAACTAAAAAAAAACAATAGTGACGTGTTGTTGTATAGTGGTATTGGATATAAGGATAAGGATTCATGCTCTTGTATTTTGATGGTTTTAACCACTTGGTTTACAAAATTTCATTGTGTTCTTTTTATCTTCTTTTGTATTTTAGTTCATACTTAAATTTTAGAATCTTCAGCTCACTACAATTAAATTGTGTTTCAGCCACTACAAATTTAGTTGCTAATTAGTTACTAAATTAGTAGTAACGACTAAATAATGACTAAAGTTGTAGTTGACAATAATTAGTCGATAATAATTAGTCGTTAAAATATTTAGTCGCTAATTAATTACTAAAATATTTAGTCGCTAATTAGTCACCAGTTAGAGACTATTTAGCGTTTACAATTAGTTATTAGTCACCTTTGAATCGCTATTTAATGACTATTTAACGATCAATTGTTATTAGTCACAAGTTAGTCGCCTTTTAATTGCTAAAAATTACTAAATTTGATGACTAAATATCTAGTCGCCATTTTTACTCTCTAAAATCATATTTTCTTGTAGTGGTCGTGCATTTTCTGGTGTTGATTTTTTTATGGATTTTATGATCTATTTAGAAGGATAAGAATGATAAAATCTATAAAAAATAACCCACAAAAGATTTAGAAGATAGCAGAATCAAAAGCATGCACAAAATAATGATAATCATTGTGGTGATTTATGGAAATAAAACATATAATTATACATGGTTAGGGTGTTTTTTTTTCCGAAATGATACATAGACAAAACTTATGACATCATGTATTACTCACATATGTCTTTCTCCTTTACATGCCAAGTTCGAAGCTCTTATATGAGTGATGATACTCCCAGATGTATAAGCAGAATTTTATCGAATTTGCGATTTTATATTTTATATTGAAGAACAATCTTTTTACTTGATGTGTAAGAGATTAATTTTCATCTTTATTTTGTCTCAATTTAATTTGTCTCTTTTAGGAAAATATGTAATTCTTTTTACTGGTCAGATGTCTTCTGCCTTGTCTAAAATTTATTTGAGATATGTTATGTGCTGACCAGTTCAGTAGAGAAAATCCAATACCATGAGTAAATGAATGGTTAATTAATTCAAAGAGATCTATTAGCAGGCCTGTTCAGTTCGGATTTTTTGGTATTCGGTTAACCGAAGCGAAGCATATCAAAATCTGAACAGAAACCGATTTAATTCGGTTCAGATTTTTCGGATTCGGTTCGGAGGTTGTGTAAAAAAAAATTTATCCGAAATCAAAACCGAATCCGAGAATCCGAATACGAAATCCGAAAAAATCCAAAAATCCAAGAAAAATCCAAAAATCCAAGAAAAAATCCGAAAACTGAATCCAAAATCCGAGAAAAAAATCTAAAAACCAAAAAAATCCAGAACCCAAAAAATCCTTATATAATTCGGTTTATTTTGAATAAACCAAAAAATCAAAATTCGAATCCGAAACCGAACCGAAACCAAAAAATATTTAATTCATAAACCGATTAGTTTTAACACCTAAATATGTTCAATTTCGGTTTGGATTGTTTGGATCGATTTTTGGATTTTCGATTCGGTTTCAGATTTATGCCCATCCTTAGGGCCGGTCCTGGGGTAAAGTCCAACAAGCAGGTGCTTTATGCTTCAATACAATATTAAGATTTTATAGGCTTCATTTTATGAGTCTGTTTGTAAATGGACCACTTTGCTTTATGCTGAAAGTTTCCTATTCCGGCAAAACTATTTCAGGAGATCCAAGACATCCAAAGACCCTCTTAATATACCAGAGGCTCCCAAGGCCACATCAATTCTTTCAAAAGCTTTCAAGATACAAACCAGCGACTCTTTCCTTTTTCATCCAGATTTCATATTAAATTTGCAACAGATATTTTCCTATAATTCAGAGATTTGATTTTTGACTCTTAACCTGTTGATATAAACTCATCATCTCTTATCATTGTATTCATACTTTTATCTATCTATAAACTATCGAATTTTTCTACAAAGAATTATCTTTTATTTTTGTTTTCTTCTTTAGAATTACTTATGTATTGTGCGAAGATAACCCTTTGCTTAAGTTTTCTCTCGAGAATTAGTATTTCTAGTGCGAGGATAGCCCTAGTAAATTCTAATCTCATATTTGCTCAAAACCATTAACTTTTTGTGTTAAATCCATCGCTATCTTCAAACACCCCTTACACCGAGTCTTTAGAGTCCTAGCACCTTGGTGAGATCTCTGGTGTGATTATGAGGTCATCATCATATGGAAATAACGTAATTATTTCGTCTCCTCTTTCAGCTATGCTCATTCTGTTAACCTCATTATTTGCAACAGGCCTATCTGCCATGGGCCAAAAAAATTGGCATTTGCCATGGGCCAAAAAAAAAGAAGAAATTTTAAAGAAAATATCCAAAAAGCTGTTTTTAAAAAGCTTCTATTAATTGGTTTTCGGATTTTGAATTCGTTTTCGGATTTATGCCGACTCCTAAGAGCTATATCGAGATTTAGTTTGGTGTTCACTTGGTTTACCTAGTTCACAATTTTCTGAATGCTCGAGGGATTTTTCTAAGGATAGCTTCCTTGGTTCGGTGATGACTTTGATGAGGTGTATGTGTGCTAGCTCAATATATGGTCGTTCCAAATTGGTTATGGATCGTTCAATCTCTTTCGAATAGGCCATTTCCGTGTGAATTTTCAAGTAGAGCTCTTGTCCTCGAGTGTAACTTTCACTGGAACATACTCCTCTTGAAACATTAAGTTATTTAGGGTTGATTTGATGGGTATTAAGCAACCCTAGGCCTTGCTAACAATCATAACTCCTTTGGGGGATGACTCCTCTATGTTGCTCGCATAAACTCAAAAAAGACTCAATAAACATATTAGTGATGGATCAACGAACGAAACATGACTTTAACAAACACAATTCATATAGAGTACTAAACAAGAAACACTCAAATAAATTAGTGATGGATCCTGAATACATACATTGATAAACATACACAATAATAGTCATACCATAAACCATTAGTGTAAAAAACATTCCAAAAACAAGTTTTAGATAACAGAGCCTGTTTGAGGCCCAATAAGCCCAAGAACCTCATCCCAAAGACCATGACTTTGAACAGCTGAACCAAGCTCAACAACACTAGAACTACAAGCAGCCACTGTCCAATACCCACCCAAGATCTCTGCTTTTAACTGTTCTTTTTCCCAACCACAATACCCATCAAAGAACCTAATCTCACTTCTTCTAACCAAATTACTCTTCACCATTTCGGCAGCCAATCCTATACCTTCTTTCGTTCCGTAGTACATATCTTTCATTACTTGTCTGAACACTCCACTCTTACCAACCTCATTGTCCCCACCACTTACCAAGAACAACCCTTCTTCCAATGGTCCACCAAAGAAGAGTCTTTTGTCTGAAAACGTTCCCGCCATGTCTAAAACCGTCGATTTAGTCTCTTTAATCGACATCAACGATGGACGGTTTAGTATCACTCCTATAGGACCTGAAGGTCCAACAGAGAGGAGAAGGATCACTGTCTTTTCAAAGATATGAACACCATCTAACTTCTCTGTAGCGATTAGAAGACAACCAGTTTCTGGCTCATGGATCTTATGTGCCCATTTGTTACCAATACCGATCAATGATGATGACAATGAACACTCAACTACCACGTCCGGGTTAGAGCATGAAGACATGTCTTTCTCAGACATTGTAGCTTGTTCCCTTACTACAAGCCTTGCCCTAAACTCTCTCCAATCATCATCATCATCTTCTCTAGTATCTTTAAAGAGATCAGCATCATCATCCAATGGCTTCCATGAATCCGAAAGTGAACCTACTCAACCAAAATGCTCTCATCAAGCTAGAAACAGAGTAATATGAACATAAAAGTGATCTTACTTACAATTTAAAGAGATCGGAGAAGCAACCTTCCGGCTAAGAACTTGACCGGAGAATCTCTTGGGACAAGTAAAGATTATATCTTTAATGAATGGAACAAGTTCTTTGTTACAAGAGATTGATCTTGAAGTAAAGAAACAAGCATCCATGTTATACTTTAGTTTCATAGAGAAGACAGAACATAAAAGTAACATTTATATAAGATAGTTAATAATTGTGAACCACAAGCTGAACATGTTTGGTGTGTAATGGTCTTAATCATAAGAATGGGTAAGAGATATAATTTATTATCCTTTTAAGTTTTATTTATTTATTTATTTAAAGATAAATATTTGTATAATTGTATTGCCTTTGGATTTTGGATAAGAGATAGTGATATATATGCCTAGTGGCCACTCATGTTTTGTGTCTGTAGCATAGCTTCTTAGACTGGAGATAAGTCATGAGTTTTTAGACTTTTGTTTAAGGTATGATCAAAAAAGTCATCTATGAACTAGGTTTGCAACGGATCTGGATATAAGTTCTTTTTTGAGGTATTCGGGTCTTGATTTGTCGAATTTTCCTAAACATTATTAGAATCCGGTTCAAAATCAATCTAAACATCGGATCTGAAATTTTTGGATATCGATAAAAGTAACATATAATTTTTTTTTTAAAATGAGACAGAACTAAATATATAAACTT